>QLOH01001177.1:0-87064 GCA_026901365.1 Sesbania bispinosa | reverse complement strand
AATTCTATTTCATTTGTATTTCTTACATATATAGTTATTCTCTTATCTGAACACTACTAATTGAGTTGTTTTTATTTTCAGTTGTACCACTTTTTGCTTTTGGAGTCATGGAAACTCAATCTGTTTGGCCATAATCCTTTTTGAGTTATTAGTAAAAACCATTTTTGCTTAGGGTGCAAAACTGGGTGAATTCATTTTAGGTAAGTTGTAGTTATTTCCTGTTTGAGTTATTTCTTGTGCATTGTTCATACATGGTAGAATAGTAGAATTATGTGCAATCATTGAAGTTGATTGTTGAATCAAGACATAGTTGGTGTCAAACTGATCTTGGTTTCTGGTGTAATACTTTTTTAATTTTTTTTATTGGATGCAATATTCATAACTTGTTTTCCAATGGCCAGCTGAAACTGTAATATACAGAATCTATTATTATGTTAATAGATCGGGAAATGGGGTCATTTACATTGAGGGAGTTGAGCTTGGAAACATAATTGATGTAATGCAGATGTTGATGAAGAAGAAGATATCAACAAAGTTTTGAGGTATGTATACTATCATACATTAACTTAAACACAATGACCATGTGTTTTCTGCCAAAATATTTAGTACCAAAATGGCATTGGTCAATTATTTTTCTTAATAATTGCCTGCTGGTACTTCTCTTATGAGGATTTTTATGTTATATACGCAAGTTTTGGGAGCTGGATACAGATCATGATTTCTTGATTGACAAAGAATCTTATAGATATGGTAACCATGTGCTTACCTATCAAATTGTGATAGAAGATTTTCTCAGGTTTGTGCGAATTACATGTTTTCTTCTGTATTGAGATTTAACTGTTTCGGTATTGAGATTTAACTGTTTGGTTAACTGTCCACCACTTTTATTTACATGCTTTATCTCATTATTTATTGAAGATGCAGATTTTGACTTGATCAATTACAAAGTGCATGTTATTTATTATAATCAGAATTTCAAAACTCTAATTTCTATTTAAATTTGTCACATTTCCTGGACAGAATATGCCCCTGCCCAACAGTGAAAGATGATTATAATGACTTAGAAGGATTGGCAAGAAGGCTATTGGATTCTCAAGCTGAGCAGACAGTTAAAATGTGTTATATATGATGATGATGACTGTTTGTAATGTGGTGTCATACTTATAAATATTACTAGCTAGCTAAAAATTCTAGAACACTAGGTGGCATGTGGTACTGTTAATATCAGTAATGTAGTTTGCCAAACGTAATTTTTAATGGACGGTTACATGATTTTTTTTTAATTCTTAGTTTGTCTAATATAGGAAAAACAATTTGTTGGCTAAGTGCCATTATTTAAGGCCCAATGTGTCATAATTAAAAAAGCAAAAAGAATGTGGCCTCAATTAAAGAATCGTAAAAATAAGGGTCAGATAAAAAAAAGCGCAAAAAAAAAGGGCCTTGGCCCAATAAAAGGCCCATAAAACCGACCTAACCCACCCATTCCAAACCGTTACCCGAACTACCCGCACCCGATCAAACCGACCCAATAACGGATGGAAATGGGCCAGATAAAATAATTGGTTGGTTTTGGTCGGATTGGGCCTTTTGGGCCCGAATCCGACCGTAACGACCGTTGCACAGGCCTATTCCAACCATGTAGGGCGGTCCAAATCCCAAATTTTGAATTGTTCGAGATAGAGTTTGGAAGAAGCTCAAGGATGGAAGGAAAAATTCTTGTCCTCAGCAGGAAGAGAAGTGCTTATCATGTCAGTGGTACAATCAATTCCTTGTTATATCATGGGTTGCTTTCTATTACCTACAATCATTATGTGACTCAGAGGGTAATGATAAACTGGTTTTGGTGGGGAAGTAGAAATGGAGAGAGGAAACTTCACTGGTTTTCTGGAAAAATGTTGTGTTCCAAAGCAGAACGGGGGGTATGGGTTTCCGGAGTTTCCATGCTTTAATATTTCCTTGCTAAACAAGGGTGGAGAACTAAGGGTTCATGAAAAACTCACTCATGTCAAAATGCTCAAAGCTCGTTACTTTCCACGAAGTTCTTTCATCCATGCTCAGTTGGGTCATTACCCAAGTTATACGTGAAAGAGTATTCATAGTGCACAATGGGTCTTACAAAGAGGGGCCTATTGGACTATAGGGGACGGGCAGAATGTACACATTTGGAATGATGTTGGATTCCCCACCAACTGGACACCATGTATGGTCCCCTGCACCTAACCATGTAGACTTACCTTTTGTATCCTCCTTACTTGACTCGGTTACAAGGAAGTGGAATGTTGAATTGGTGAACGATCTCCTTGACATGAGGCAGAGCAAATCTTGCAATCCACTAGCTCGGAGACCAAGCCAGAGTTTATGCGGGAAGGCGCGAAAATATGGTGAATATACTGTGCGAGCCGGATATCACTTCATCATCAAAACATGGACTCATTCAATGTTAGTCAAGGGACCACTTCTGAAGCAGAATAGAGGTTTGTGGAAAAAATTATGGAGGATTGATGGTCCTCCAAGGCTCAAACATCTGCTAGGGAGGATAAAAAGAGCGAGAGCATCTCGGTGCGCTCTATGCTACTCAAGAGGGGAATGCAATTGATGCATCTTGCCCCCGATGCTTGGGGAGGAAACTATTGATCATGCCTTCCTTTCTTGCCCATGGACTGCACAATTCTGGAAGTGACACCGCTTGCTCATCTAGTGTCTTCTCATCATGGTTCGGTGATGTTTCATGAGCTTTTGGACAGAATATTAGCTCACCATTAAATTCCGAAGAGGTTAGCTTTTTTTCATATCTAGTATTAAGCTCTGGAGGAGTAGAATAAAATTGGTTTTTGAAAAACAAAAACTCCCCTGGCCCGGCCAATTATCGAATCGGCTGTGAAGTACTTCAGACAGTTTCAACAAGCACATAGCCGAACTGTTCCTCCTCCTACCACACACGCAGCTCTTCAGTTCGGACCTGGGACCCCTCCTCCTGATGGTTACTACAAATTAAACACGATGTGGCTCTCAAGGACGACACATCATGGGGGAATAGAGGTTGGTCAGAGATCATGAGGGTTGTGTTCTTGGAGAGCAGCCACCTGGACAAACACAATGTGGACCGGAAGTCAAGGCTGCTGAGGCCATAGGTTTGAGATTTGGACTCCAATTTTCTCTTGATATGGGGTTCCAAAAACTGCAGCAGAATAAGATTGGTCTCCAACTCATCTCCGCTATTTCATCTTCAGTTTAGGTTCCTCCCACTTTGATTTTATAGTTGCTGATTGCGTTTCCTTTACACAAGAATTCCAGTCCCTCAATTTTAGTCATGTAATAGAGCTGGTAATTTGCCGCTCATCATTTAGCTAAATTTGCTCTTGAAAAAACCTGGACTCCATTTGGTGGTGGAAAGAGACCCCAACTTGTATCTTTTCTCAAGTTTGTCTGGATTATGACCAGAAAACTATATTTAATGGAATATTCGTGTCTTGATTGTAAAAAAAAAAGAATTTACAATATGTGGTCTTGTAAAAAAAAAGATACACAAACACACACACACACACCCACACCTCAAATGCATAAATAAAACCCACCCGGGGTCGACCTAATGGTGGGATTTAGGTAATTTAGTATGAGGTTATATGTTCAAACTCATGTCTTCCTTGTAAACCAATATATGTATGTATGTTTGTGTAAATATAGATCATAAAAGATAATATCAGTGATTCAATGGAATATATGTCATAAAGATAATGACATATGATCGACAGTTGAATTTTCGATTTTACATTCTAAAAAGATTATTAAGTAATGTATGTCTAAGTTTAAAACTTGGTGTGGTTTCATCTTTTCTTATATTTTATATAAACAAAAGGAATGGTTTTAAAAATCAATAATAGATGACTTAAAAAATTTGTTCTTATAAATTCCAGAGGCTATAAACAAAGCAATAAAGTTAGTTAGCGGTAAGAAAATCACATCTATTTATTTTAATACATGAATGTGAGTATCACTCTTGAATGTGAGACATTCTCAAATCAAGAAAGCTTCACATTAAAGCATTTTGAATACATTTCAAATTAAAAATATTGTTAAATAAATATGTCATTGTCATTAAATTTAAATTAAATCTTATTATGTTTTGAGTTATAACAAATGTTGCTATCTTCAAAATTGTTTTTGTGTAATACATGTGATATCTATAATTCGTTGTAATTTTTTGACATAAAACTGATGAAATTCATTAAATAGAGGGTCTTTGAATAATGTCCAAGACACTATCAATGAGATACAATGGGGGAGTTTTTTCAACCCAAATAAAAAAATTCAAATTTAAACAAGTAAAATTAGCTAACAAATGAGTGTTTGGTTACAAACTCTTAATGAAATGTGAATAACCAATAAAGGAAATTACGTCTAAGAAGAAGATAAAACTGACACATTATAACACTATAATTTGTTGTAAGTTACCTAAATTGAACATATATATTGCAATTGGTTCTCCTTAATTTATGCACTTTCTTGGATTAAAAGAAACTATATACTCATGAAAAAAATCTTGTTATAAACCCTATCAGGTATTTTGAGGGCGCGTTTGGTGTACAAGATAAGAGAATAATATGATAACTTTATCTATCTATCACTTATTATGTGTTGTGCACCAATATGATAGGATAACTTGATCTGGTTGCTTATCATATCCTATCATTCTAGTGGAATTCTATCCTGAGGGGGGAGCTGGGTTAGAGAGTGATAGGATAGGAAAGAGAAGAGAAAAAGCGGACCTCATTTAAAGCACCTTTCTAGCTAGAGAGAGAAGAAGCGAGAGAAAGAGGGAGAGAGAAGGAAAGAGAGAAGAGAAAAAGAGGGAAAGAGCGAGAGAAGAGAGAGGGAAGAGAAGAAAGAGAGAGGAAGAAGAAAGAGAGAGAAGAGAGAGGGAAAGAGCGAGGAAAGGAAGAGAAAGGAGGAGAAGAAGAAAGATCTCTCACTCTCTTTCGTCCTCTTTCTCTCCCCCTCTATCTCTTGCTCCCCCTCTCCTCTCTTTCCTCATCCCCACTCTTCTCTCTCCTCTCTCTCTCTTGCTCCCTCTCTCCCCCCTCTCTCTCCTCTTCCTCTCTCCCTCTTCTATCTCTCTTTCCCCTCTCTCCTAAAATAACAATTTGTAGTAATTTAATATTTTTTAACAATTTTATTTTTTGTAAAATAAATTTAAATATTTTCTAAAAAAATTATTTATGGTTCTTGCTGAAAAGGAAAAAATAATTTAAATTTGTAATAAGGGTAATTTGTCATTTTAATATTCTTTATATCCTATCCTACCATAATGTCCATCTCAAACTTAGGATAGGATAAAATAATCATATCGTCTTCTTATCCTGGTGTACATCAAACATAGGATAAGATAAGAGCTTATCCTGCTCTTATCCTATCATGTCACTATCCAATTCTCCTATTCTATCATATCATATCCTATCATGTGCACCAAACGGGCCCTGAGAATACTTGTAACTTGATTGATATTAACACCTATCCCTCTCACCGTCCTCCATGAAGAAGAACCAAAGATGTTCCAAAAAGTAATCCATAAATAATATTAAGGGCAAGAAGATATTTTTCAACTAAGAATAGGCCCATTTTACCCTTTCTCTATAAACATTAATTAACTGATAAGTATTTTTTTATGTTCCAAAAAATTTAAAAGATGAATTCTAACAAATTATAATAATTATAATAATTATATTGTTAATGGAAGAAGACTTTTTTAAAAATTACTTTAGACCTACTGATTAACTTGACCATAATCAATAAGTCTACAACCTTTGATATTATATATATACATATATGGGTGAGGATCAACTTACTCCAGTAGCAACTCTGTGTAAAGTTACTCCGCTTAATAACTTTTTATAGAATGTGAATTTAATAAATCTAACCATTGACTAATTTGATATTAATATGATGATTATGCATACCAAATTTTAAATTAATTGAACATTCATGGGTATGTAATTTTAGAGTAAACATTTGCTTATATTTTGAAAAGTATATTGCACGTTTAATTGAAGTGTGTTAGATGTTATTGTTAGTATATCATATGATAGATATGGGCTTGGGCCTATCACTATGTATATTTGTAAATACACTTATGTGTATATATTATTTTCCGCTGTGTATTCTAGACACACGGATTCTATCATATGTCTCTCGTTTTCTCTTCATCTCAACATGGTATCTAGAGCCTAACGAGAGATAACCCTAGTCCGTGCCTTCCCAGTGGACCCACTGTCCATTGGTGTCAAATTTTTTTCCGGAAACCGTGTCTCATTCCGGTTTCCGGTCTGCCCGTGTTGCCGTGTTATTTTTCCGGCACTTTTTCTCTCTTTTCCGCCGCTGCCGCCGCCCCCGCCGCCCGCCGTGAATCCAACCGGGGCCACCACCGTCGGACTCGCGCCGTCAATCCGAGTCCAACGCCGCCGGAATCGTGTCCATCGGAGCAGCGACGCGCTCTCACGCGCCGTTTCTTCGCCGGAGCGTTTCTCCACCGTCAGCCGCGCGTGGAGGCGCGTCCGGGCCGCCGTTCCGGCCGCCCTCGCCGCCGCCAGACTCGCCTCGGTGTCCTCTACCCCGATCTGGTCTTTGTTTGTGAGTTTCAGGTCTGGTCCTCGCGGGTTCTTCCTTTTTTGGACGTTTTTCTCTCTCCTGTGGTTGTTTTCTCTCTCCTACAGTTGACCCATGGCTACTCTTGCTGCTACTAAGTCTGATACTCCTATCTTTGCTAACTATGTCAATGTCCCACTCTCTATTGACAGTTAGATGGCAGTAACTATGATACCTGGGCCTCTGATATAAGACTCTGGCTAAAGGAGACAGGATTATCTTGATAATCTTACTCAGAAGGCTGATTCCATCGACGAAAAGATCGCCCTCGCTGGTCCAAAGTTGATGCTCAGATTTGCAGTGTTCTTAAGTCGACTATTCATCCTACCCTGGAAGCAGATATTTCGAGCCCATGAGACATGTGCTGGGGTTTGGGAGCAGGCAAGGGTGCTTTACACCAATGATACTCAGCGCCTCTATGGTGTTTGCCACAATCTCTTGAGGTACCATTGTCCCTAGACGACTTGATGGATCCATGGCTGAGTACTTGGGCAAGTTCATGGTCTTTTACATGACTTCAATGAACTCTTGCCCCCCGCTTCCACTCTCCTGCCCAAGAACTGGAGCAACACCCAAACTTTCTTTATGTTGATGGCATTGTATGGGCTCCCAGATGAGTATTCTTTGGTCCGTGATCAGATTTTGGGATCTCCGACTGTGCCCACTTTGACCTCCACTTGGTCAACGTTGTTGCGTGTGCCGCCCAAGTCATCTATTGACATACCTTCCCCTATCACCCCTGTTGACTCTTCTGCCTTAGTATCCCCAGCGTGATGATCGTAGCCGCTCTCGCAAACCAGGCAAGACTCGTCACAGGTGTGATCATTGCCACAATTGGGCCACACTATTGATCGGTGTTTTGCATTGCATGGTCGCCCTCCTCGGTCTGCTAATGTTGCCCCAGGTTGCTCCCTCTGTGCCTTCTGATGTTGATGCCACTTCCTCTGCTCATCCAGGACCGCCAGCTATCTTCAACGACTTCCTTAAATGGTATGAGGATCGTCAGGCCTCCGGTTCCACTGCTTCTGTTGCGCACACGGGTAATCCTTTGCTGGTCTCACTCACTCCACCTCCCTTGGCCCTTGGGTTCTTGATTCTGGTGCCACCGATCATATTACTGGTAATAAATCCCTTTTCTCTACCCTTTCCACTTCTGGTTACTTACCGTCTGTGACTTTGGCTAATGGCTCCCAGGCCCCATCCCATGGTGTTGGTAGTGTCCACCCTCTTCCTTCTCTCTCCATTGATAATGTCCTTTATGTCCCTGGGTCACCATTTAACTTATTATCCATTAGCCGTCTCACTCGTACTCTTGATTGTGTCATTTCTTTTACTAAAGACTCTGTTTTCTTACAGGACCGGAGTTCGGGACGGATGATTGGCGCCGGATGTGAGTCTCATGGCCTTTATCAGCTTCGTACTTCTGCTCATGCTGGCTCGGTGGTGGATTCTCCCTTTCTCATCATGCTCAGTTGGGTCACCCTAGCCTTGCCAAGCTACAACAACTAGTACCGAGTATGTCTAAGTTGTCCACTTTTGTCGTGTGAGTCATGTCAATTAGGAAAACATAGTCGTAGTCCATTGCCTAGGAGTGTCAATAACAGAGCTTTGTCTCTTTTTGCTTTAGTTCACTCTGATATTTGGGGTCCGAGTCGTATTAGGTCTACTTTAGGGTTTCAGTATTTTGTTACTTTCATTGATGATTATTCTCGATGTACGTGGTTGTTTTTAATGAAAAATCGTTCTGAGTTGTTTTCTATTTTTTCAATTCATTTTATAATGAAGTGGAAAAATCAATTTGGTGTTTCTATCCGTGCTCTCCGCAGTGATAATGCTCGGTGAATATCTCTCCCATTCTTTTCAAACATTTATGGCTTCTCATGGTATTCTTCATCAGACCTCTTGTGCATATACCCCACAACAAAATGGGGTTGCAGAGCGCAAGAATAGACATCTCATTGAAACAACTCGAACCCTTTTACTTCATGGTCATGTCCCTCAACAATTTTGGGGTGATGTTGTTCTCACCGCGTGCTATCTCATCAATCGCATGCCCTCTTCTGTCCTAAACAACCAGGTCCCTAACTCTATATTGTTCCCTCATGAGCCTCTCCACCCCTTACCTCCTAGAGTCTTCGGGTCTACGTGCTTTGTTCACAACCATAGTCCTGGTCTTGATAAATTGTCTGCGAAGTCTCATAAGTGTGTCTTTCTAGGTTTCCCTCGGTCTCAGAGGGGTATAAAGTGTTTCTCACCCTCTCTTCGTAGATATCTCATTTCAGCTGATGTCACATTCTTTGAGTCTTCTCTCTACTTTGAGTCTAGTTCCTTACCTCTGGGTCTGACTTCGTATCCACCACCACCCCCTTTTGTCTTTGATCCCTCAGACATGCCCGTTGTGCAGGGAGAATCCACCACCTCAGCCACCTCTACAGGTTTATCATCGTCGGCAACCTCCACGCCTTCCAGACGGGCCGCCTATTGACTCTCCTCCGGAGCCAACTCCTCGTCTCCTCCCGGTCCCACCTCCTCCGGCCCCTTCGGCCCCACCTCCTGAGTCTGATCTCCCTATTGCACTTCGTAAAGGTATACGCTCCACTCGTAATCCTTCACCTCATTATGTCACTCTGAGTTATCACAGGTTATCCCATCCCAGTATACTTGTCTCTCTTCCATTTCCTCTGTGTCTATTCCTAAAACTGCAGGTGATGCCTTAGCCCACCCTGGGTTGGAGACAAGCTATGATTGATGAGATGTGTGCTCCTTCAGAACAGTGGTACTTGGGATCTCGTTCCTTTGCCTCCTGGGAAATCCTGTTGTTGGTTGTCGGTAGGGATCTTCACAGTGAAAGTTGGCCCTGATGGCACAATTGATCGGCTCAAAGCTCGATTAGTCCGCCAAAGGTTATACTCAGATATCGGGTTAGACTACGGTGACACTTTTTCTCCCGTTGCCAAGATGGCTTCTGTCAGATTATTTTTAGCCATGGCTGCTATTCGTCATTGGCCCCTCTATCAGTTAGATGTAAAAAATGCCTTCCTTCATGGTGACCTGTTGGAGGAAGTTTATATGGAGCAACCTCCTGGTTTTGTTGCTCAGGGGGAGTCTTCAGGCTTAGTGTGGTCGTCTCCGCAAGTCTTTATATACGGTCTTAAGCAGTCTCCCAGGGCTTGGTTTGGTAGATTCAGTACAGTAGTCCAACAGTTTGGTATGACTTGGAGTGAGGCTGACCATTCTGTGTTTTATCGCCATTCAGCTGCTGGGTGTATCTACTTGGTAGTGTATGTTGACGACATTGTCATTACAGTAGTGATCACCATGGCATTTCACAGATAAAACAACAACCTTTGTCATCATTTCAGACTAAAGACCTTGGCAGGACTGAGATACTTCTTGGGGATTGAGGTAGCACAATCCAAGAATGGAATTGTAATTTCCCAGAGAAAGTATGCATTGGATATTTTAGAGGAGACCGGGCTAATGAATTCCAAGGTCCGTCGACACACCTATGGATCCAAATGCTAAACTTTCTACCAGGTCAGGGGGAGCCACTTTTTAGATCCTGAGAAGATACAGGGAGACGGTGGAAACTGAACTACCTCACCGTCACTTCGTCCAGACATCTCTTTTGCAGTTTAGTGTGGTAAGGTCAGTTTCTTAATTCTCCTTGTGCTGGTCATTGGGATGCAGTCATTCGCATTCTAAAAATATATTAAAGGAGCCCAGGAAAAGGTTTGTTATATGAAAGACAATAAACATACTCGAGTTGTGGGGTCTCAGATGCAAGATTGGGCAGGTTCTCCTACTGATAGGAGATCCACTTCTGGAATTGTGTCTTTATTGGTGACAACTTGATTTCCTGGAAAAGCAAGAAGCAAAATGTGGTGGCGAGATCCAGTGCAGAAGCAGAGTATAGAGCTATGGCTTCAGCTACTTGTGAGCTTATTTGGCTCAAACAGTTACTTGAAGAACTGAGATTTGGGGAGGTTACACAAATGTCCCTCATTTGTGATAACCAAGCTGCCCTTCACATTGCCTCTAATCCAATATCCATGAGAGGACCAAACATATTGAGATAGATTGCCATTTCATCAGAGAAAAGATTTTATCTGGAGACATTACTACTCAGTTTGTTAATTCCAATGATCAGTTGGCAGATGTCTTCACCAAATCATTGAGGGGTCCTAGGATTGATTATATATGTAACAAGCTTGGTGCATATGATTTATATGCTCCAGCTTGAGGTGGGAGTGTTAGATTGTTATTGTTAGTATATCATATGATAGATATGGGCTTGGGCCTATCACTATGTATATTGTAAATACACTTATGTGTATATATATTATTTTCCGTTGTGTATTCTAGACACACGGATTCTATCATATGTCTCTCGTTTTCTCTCATCTCAACAAAGTGATTTGATGAAATATCAAGTGATTTTAAATTTTATGAAATTTTGGAGGCTTGATCTATTTAATGAAAACTGTTAATATGACGGTTGGATTGATAAAATTCAATGTTTATAAGAAGTTATTAAGCGGAGTAACTTTGCCAGAGTTACTCATGGAGTAAGTTGATCCCCACCCATATATATATTTAATACTTCTTATAGAATGTGAATTTAACAAATCTAACCGTTGATTAATTTGATATTAATATGGTGATTATGCACACCAAATTTTAGATTAATTGGACATTCATAGGTATGTAATTTTAGAGTGAACATTTACTATATTTTAAAAAGTATATTATACGTTAAATTGAAGTGATTTTTTGGTGTAACCACATGTATTCCCTATTACCAGGGGGCAATCCTTTTCGGGGCTTAGTCACAGTTAAGGCTCCCCCACCCCTCCTGAAGAATGTGTTTAGTGGGGATCGAACCCGAGAGCATAAAAACATCAAATGATTTTTAAATTTTGTGAAATTTTGTAAGCTTGATCTACTTAATGAAAACTGTTAATATGACGGTTGGATTGATGAATTCACAGTTATTAGATATATATATATATATATATATTATATATATAATATTTTAGATCATATTTATGTTACTTAAAATGAAATATATTAATATGTTGGAATGAAAGAATCTATTAGTATGATAACGATTGAAATTTCATGCTTATCAAATATCTTTCAATAAATAATACATAATAATATATAGTGTTTAATGTGAAATATATGTGAGAAATTAATAAATATTTAAAAATAACTATTTAATAAGTGATTATATATTTTTTTCTTGACCACAAGTATCCCCTATTATCAGGGGTAATCTTGTTCGGGGCTTAATCACAGTTAAGGCTCCTCACCTCTTCGTAAGAATGTGTTTAGTGGGGATTGAACTCATGAGCTCTTCGCACAATCTCAGCTTGCGTTGCCAACTGAGTCACAAACTCTTTAGTATTATATTCAATTTGGTTGAGGATCAACTTACTCCAGGAGTAACTCTTGGCAAAGTTACTCCGCTTAATAACTTTTGTAGAATGTGAATTTAACAAATCTAACCGTTAAATAATGTGATATTAATATGACGATTATGCAAACCTAATTTTAGAACAATTGGACATTCATAGTTATGTGATCTTAGTGTTGATAGTTACTTATATTTTAAAAAGTATATGGTACGTTAAATTAAAATGATTTGATGAAACGTTAAATAATTTTAAAATTTTATGAAATTTTGTAGGCTTAATCTACTTAATGAAAACTTTTAATGTAACAATTGGATCGATGAAATTTATTGTTTACAAAGAGTTATTAAGCGGAGTAACTTTGCTAAGAGTTACTCTTGGAGTAAGTTAATCCCCACTCAATTGAGTTTTATTGTAACTTTAAACATTTCTTTTGTGGTAGAATGGTTAATTACCTTTAAATCTTTAAATGAGTAATAAAACGTATTTATAACTTTATTTTGTTTTCTTTTTTCTTTAAATAATTAAATCACTAATTAATTAATAATGTCAATTTAAAAAGATTTAGACACCAAAAAGTTAAAATCTCTTTTCTAATAATGCATAAATAAAAGTTAACAATATAAGCATTATATAATTTATTCGATATGAGATAGAACATACCTACCATGAAAGGAGATGCCAATCTCATCAACATAACTGATAACAGTATTTACTATTTAGCAATGACAAAGAACCAACTAATTCCGAATATAAAGTAGAAAAATAAGAAAAGATAACTCTGCTATCCTACCAGACGTCCTACACAGTATTTCTTTATTCAGATTTGGACCTGTTTTGACGACCCTTTTATCCTCTCCTCAATAATAATTAAGATTCCCAGTTTTGACTATTTAATTAATCATGACTATAGCAATCTAACCAATCTCAAATCTTGAACACTCTGTGCTTTTACCTACCTTTTCCCATTAAATAAATAGGTAATGAGATCTGAATCAAAAGCGCTCCCCATCAACTTTGGGTTGATTAATTAATTAAAAAATCTTGAAGTTACCAAATTATATTAAAATTGAAGTTGACCAGACTAATCCAATTCGACTATTATTTTTCCCAATTACTGGTATCCTTTACAGAAGTAATTTTATTTGAGCCGGGAATATCCACATAATTATAAGGGCGGGACTAACTTTCTGAGCAGATATTTTTCCATCCATAAACTTAAATTCAAACATTATTTAAAGAAAGTCAAACATGTACTATTTGAACTAACATCGTTACTACATTGGGTAGTTATGGTTATTTAGTAAACAGTTAACACCATTGCCAGGTGTCAGGGGACCTGAACCCAGACCCAGTAAACCAAAAATACCTCGTCTGAAAAATATAGTCAAATATAATACTAGAATGCAACGAGATCCACACAAGGTGCAAAATGGCTACGTGTCAAATAGAAATTGGAGGGAACGTGTGGGCATTTTGCTACATTCTCAATTCAATGGGTCAGAAATTCATTCATATTGATTCACGTTAGGTCGTTAGCACTATCTGCCGTGTAGGGTACAACACAAACCGACACAGGCCCACCGGGCCCCACAAGGCCCAATTAAAAAAAGGAAAAAGCCTCTATAATTGGCAATACTGTGGGGGTCCCACACTTTTGTGCTAGACCAATCCCATGATCCAGCGAAATCAGCGTCTTTCTTAATTGATCCAATAGGAAGTAGCCACGTGTTTGTCCCCACGCCACCGTCTTGGCACCGCTTTGTGGCATGTGATAAGGTTATCCTCAGCTGATTGGGTGATTGGGTCCACGTGTTATCCTCGTTGGATTACCCTTTTTCTTGCGCACTTTACGCACCTGCCGTCATTCTCGGGTCATGTCCGATTCGGTTCCCCGGGTCTGGGTCGGATTTATGCCCATGACTATAATCTTAAAAGAGGATTAAGATCTTCTGTCTCCCTTTTCTGTCTCAATTCCTGTCTCACCAATCATTAAGTGACACCTCAATTAAAAATAGACAACTCACCAACACACCAAATTAACGTTGTTTAATGAACGTTTATGGGTTTAACGCACATCTGATAGAACATAGCCACTCCCTCTCATAACCGTTTTGAAACCCCTCTTCCATCTCAGCCACGTCGCCGTGCCGTTCGCAGCTGCCGCGCGCGTTGTGCCACTGCATCTCCTTCGGTGCATCCTAAATGCGCAGCTCCGCTGATGACAGTGTTCTTCCTTACATCCATACCCTGAGTTTAGATCATTGAGTGCTTCTGGTCTGCAGAATTTTGCCTTCATGGATGTGACAAAACTAATTAATTATATAATTTCAAATTTAGATCATTGAGTGCTTCTGGTCTACCTTATGTATGGCTTGCGTTGTGTAGTTGAAACTACAAGGATGAATCCATTCATGTTTGTTGGTTTCAATTGTTTTCATTTTTTTATACTATCCAAGCAAGTCAGTTTCGTTTAGAATGAGTAATGGCATAATTTGAAGCGTTGAATGGTCAGTGTCTTTGTAAATGGCATGAGTTTGATTACTTTGCTTCTAAATTTTTATAAGTGATGCTTTTGGAAAAAACAAAGGGTATCATCAATTGACAGATAATTATTTGCCATGTTTTTAACAACTGTTCTAATCTTTTTTAGATTGAACTGGTGCATGCTCAATAGAGCCTTTCTATTTGGTTGTCATATCCACATATATTTTGGTCAATTGTGTTGCTTGTCGAGATGAAAGGGATACTTTTAAGAATAGATAAAAAGGGGATGTGATCACCGGAGATTCACGGAGTGAAAAACAAAGGCGAAAAATATGCACCTGGAATAAAACAGGGCACTCCATCACGTAACAACAAAGCGCTGTTACGGATTGCAATTCGCCGTTAACAAACCTTCTATGTGACGTGTCAATTTTATTTACGTGTCAATATTTAATTGGTGGGACAGGAAATTGGGATAGGCACACGGGACAGGAGATTTCTATCCCTTAAAAGAAACTAAAATATTGTATCAGCGTCCAATTAAAAAAAAAATTCTGGAATAATATTTAATTTATTTACAAATAAATTGTCTCGTATTAATCAACTCATTTATAAATCTACAAAAATACTAATCTGCATTTAGATAACAAGAAATATTTGATTTCATTATATATATATATCTTTCAATATTAGAAATTGTTTAAATTTTATTTGTATGTTAATTTATATATTTTTTTAGGTGTGAACCAAATGTATCTTTTACGGGGATAATCCTACTCGAGACATCATGGTGGGGTTAGGCGGCTAGGGTGGGAATAGGCTAGGCCAAACTAGGCTTTGATTAAATAGGCCTGACCTAGCCTGGCCTATTACCTATGATAGACTTTTTTTTAGGCCTGACCTTTTTAAAAACCTGGTCTGGCCTGTTAGCCTATTTAAAGACCTTTATATGAAAAGGACAATAAATCGATTTCTAAGCCCAAAAATTGCATGTATCCTGATTTTTCTTATCTAACATCTTAGTCAATACTCAATACTAAAATACATGATATTGGGCCAGCAAAATCCTTAACCCAAACCAATATAAACAAATAAAATATAAAAGCAATTTACAAATTATAGATATATACTAATATAATAATATTAAGTGTATTCAAATTCGTTATAACTTATAAGTTACAAGTAATTAATATTTATATAATTTTATTATATTTACTAATTTTTAAATATAAATAGGCCGGCCTATGAGGCTTTGTAGGCTTGTGAGTTGGCCTAAGCCTAACCTCTTTATTTAAATAGGCTTTTTTAAAATGCCTGAACTTGGCCTTTTTATTAAATAGGCTGGGCCAGACTAGGCTTTAATTAGGCTAGGCCATAGGCCCCTACCGGCGGCCTGACCTATTCCCACCCCTAGGCCGCTAGGCGGTTAACTCTTCCAACGAATTTTTTTTTCATAGATAAGACTCGAATCCAATATTTTATTTAAGGGAAATTAAACATGTACTATCTGAATTAACCCCGTTGATATGTTAATTTATATACTTAATATGAGAATTTTTGTTATTTTCCATAAAAAAGAATGTTTGTTATTTTAATAAATATAATTTCATGCATAATATAATGTTTTAACTGATATTAATAGTAAGAAAAATGTTAATGAGTATCTTAAGGACACTAGTTAAGAAATCAAAATTAATTTTTTTTAAGAGATTATATAGTATATAATCTTTTAAATGCAATTAATACAGTGATTTCTAATATTTTTTTATATTTAAACCTCAATCGGTGTTTTTATGAGACTTGTTAACATAATCTTAATATTTTTTTGATGAAACAGAATCCTAATACTAAAATGATGTTAGATGTATTTAATAAAATATTAGGTAAATATTTTCAAGTGACTTGAAATAAAATTTTTATTATCTGCAATAAAGAAAATATCTCAATAGCTAAAAAATAATGGTGCATTTTTTTAGTTTTTTTTTCAATGTACATTTTTTTAATAATTTTAAATAAATAAATGCAAGAAATTTTATTTTTACCATTTTATAAATTATTAAAAGTATCACATAAAAAAATATTTTTGTAATTACTATATAAACACATTAATTATAAATTAACAAGCAAGTCATCAAATAGCTCTTACAAGCAGAGAGAGAAGCATAAAGCATTTGGAACTTGGAAGTTGGAACAGCAAGACACGGAGTCGGAGTCGGGTAAACCCGATCCATTGTAAATGGACGGGTATAGAAGATAACAGAGTGCAAGATGACGTAAAGCAGCATGGAACTGAGACAGAAAGCTCCAAACTTGGTGACAAGCGTGTGAAGCCCAGAACCAGACATTGGCGACAAAGAGCAAAGCCCTCAAAACCCATTACAGATGTAGAAAGATAGCACTTCTGAGGGAGAATATTAGATACAAAAGGTACATTTTTTTTCCTTAATAAATAAATTAGAAGAGAAACAAAGAGACAAAGTGAACAATTATTAGAACCCAAGGTCTGGAAGAGTGGAGACTTTGGTGGGTCAGGGAAAAAAAAATTGCTCTTAGTGGCCGTTGCTTGTTAGTTTTTGCTCCATGATGTTGATGCCTTCAACCATATTTCAATTAATGGGAAGCTCTTGTAAGTGGGTCAGAGCAGTAACACCCCAACACTAACATAACAGGTGTGTGTTTGTGTTCTTTTTCTTTCCATGCTATTCATCTTAGTTAGTTGGATTTTCGTGTAGCTTTGGGAAGATAGTTAGATAAGCTTTACCGACTTCATATTTTATTAGTGTTTGCTAATTTGGTGCTGGAATGAATGAAAAGTCATAGCAAACACTACCTGTTGTTGCTTCATACTTTCTATGTGACTACTGCAGCTCCTTGTGTGAGTTTCATACCTTTTCTTTTTTCTTGGATTTAGATCCCCATTGTGTGAGTTCTTGTTGTATCTGATGAAAATGGTTTTTCTTTTGTTTGTGTTTTATTTTAGGTTGATGTTACTGTAACACTAAATATGATGCTTGTTTTGGTTCAATTCAATCACAGATAGCTTTGGTAGAACATCTTTTCCAGCTGTGGTTTCTAAAACCTTCATTGGATAAAACAAAAGCCAGTTGTTTTTTATGCTTTGCCTGTGTCTTCAACTGGGTTAATGGTTCTCTGAAGGATTAATATTTGAGGAGTAGGAAGTCAAGAAGGAAAGGAATAAACTCAACAAGAAGGTTGCTAAACCCAAGAGTTTAGTCATGTCTGTGACATTATTATGGGTTGCCTCCTTCCCCAGCTTAGAGGTCTCCAATTCCAGTGGATTACTTGATTCTATCCGAGATGTGAGGCTCTTAGATGCTTCGAAGTTCATATCCCGGGATTTTGGGTCAATTAGAGCAAAGAAGGATAAGAAAAGGAGATGGAGATTTTGCTCTTTGAGTGCAGATATGAAGTATGCATGTGTTGGTCAGTCTGGCTTAGAGGGTGCTAATAACTTCCCTTTGCTATCAAATGTGCTTGCAAACCCGGCAGCAGGAGAAGTGGCTGTTTCGTCAGAGCAGAAGGTCTATGATGTGGTGCTGAAGCAGGCATCTTTGGTTAAGAGGAAGCTGAGCTCTGCTGGTGAACTTGAGGTGAAACCGGATATAGTTCTGCCTGGGAATTTAGGCTTGTTGAGTGAAGCTTATGACCGTTGTGGAGAAGTTTGTGCAGAATATGCTAAAACATTTTATCTGGGTTAGCTTTCTATTATCTTTCCTTCAAGTGAGGATGTTAACTATATATTTAAGTTGGGTTTGTAGCATGGCTTGAGTCCAATTTACATGAGATTTTGTCTTTCAGGAACTCTCCTAATGACTCCTGAAAGGCGAAGAGCTATCTGGGCAATATATGGTGAGTGATCATGCTTATTTGGTTAGGATCTCTTTCTCTGTCTCTAGATCCTTTTCTTTTTTACATTTTATAACGAAAAATATTGGTTTTTATGATTTGAGACATAGCTGGACTGCAAAAGGAATCCACTGTAAAATTTTTACAGAAAATAAATTAAGAAGACATTTCATGAACTGTCACGGAAATGAAAGTTATCATAACAACAGAATTTTTTGTTTTTATAATACACCGTGAAGGTTTATGACTACACATCCGGGTACAAACTACATATCTAATTGTAGAATCTAAAACAAAGAAGTTAAATGCATAAGAAGCAAAGTTTTGGTTTCTGAGAATTGTATTGACTAATTAGAAATTTGCATATAATCTTTTTTAACTTTCAGGACAGTTTATGTTAAAAAAGTTCAACTAGTGGACTATTTTTGCTATAGGATCTTCAGGCTTGAAAGTCTTGCTTTTCAATTAATCTGATATTGTGTACATGGAGGTTTGAATGAGTCCTCCAAAATTGAAGAATGCATGTCTTCGTTCCTTCTAGACTTCAAAACTTCAAAAGGAACTTGTAGCAATTTCACTCCCTAAATGAGAACTTAATCATCTCAGTAAAATGTAAATGACCAGATATGTATTTGAGAAAATAATTATCTTATGTACAATGTAAAATAAGAAATTTCCAAACAAAGCAATCAATTTGGAAGCTTCCACCACCAGATAAGAAAATTGAAAAAAACAAATATGCTCATGGATTCATAAGTCAAGGAAAACCTGGTTATGCTTTATATTGTCACATACTATGTACCTTTTGTTAGCTGATTGTGAAAACTGCTCTTATACCAAATAAGACCAGCTTCCCTGATCAGATGTCAAATGGCCTTGCCTTTCAGTGTGGTGTAGGAGAACAGATGAACTTGTTGATGGCCCTAATGCTTCACATATTACACCAAGTGCTTTGGATAGATGGGAATCAAGATTGGAAGAACTTTTCCAAGGTCGCCCATTTGATATGCTTGATGCTGCTTTATCAGATACAGTCACCAGATTTCCTGTTGATATCCAGGTAAAGATCGATTCTTTTGACCAAATGAGATATTGGTAGGAAAGCAAATGAGATATCTTATAGTGGATGCCTTTATGGAGAACAGACTTGAAAATCTGCAGTTTCTGAAGTCCTAAATTTTCTGATTTTTTTTTTCCAAATCAAATTTCCTTACTTCTCATGATACTAATCTGTTTGACTCTTAATTTGAATATCATAATAAAGTTCAATTCCAAGCCATTGGGGAAAGAATTATTATGGGTTGTACTTCACACACGCAATTTGCTGATACTCATTAAGTAAAGACAGGGAGTGATGAAAACATGCTGTGAAAACGTTATTTGAATTTTCATGAAAATATCACTGTTTCTCCTTTTTATAAATATCTTGTAAATCAGCCGAGGTTCTTTGTGCCTATATCATGATTTTGTGAAACCTTCAATTATGTTTTTGTTACTTATAAATTATAATATATATATTCACCCTTCAATGTTAGAGGACTTACCCACCTGATATTTTATTTGATTTCATGCAGCCATTTAAAGATATGATAGAAGGAATGAGGACGGATCTTAGGAAGTCAAGATACAAAAACTTTGATGAACTGTATCTCTACTGTTACTATGTTGCTGGAACAGTCGGTTTAATGAGTGTTCCAGTCATGGGCATTTCACCGTATTCACAAGCCACAACAGAGAGTGTATACAATGCTGCCTTGGCCCTAGGAATTGCAAATCAGCTAACCAACATACTCAGAGATGTTGGAGAGGAGTAAGTCCAGAACTATTGATGTTTCTTTAAGTCATATCAGAAATGTTATGAAAAAAACATACTTGTAGACTGTGAACTTTACTTCTCCCATTATTGTTGTTGTGGTACCATTAATTATAAGTGTAGCTGGATTGTATGGTCTCACCAAACAAGAAAAGTTGGAGATGTATATAAATGAGTACTTTATATTATTGTGCAAGCTCAGTGAATCTTTTATGTTACCTTGTTCTGAACTTGTCAAAACTTGTATATGAGTTTCTTTTATTGTTAATGAACAAGTTATGTTTCACTCTAATTTCGGGATTCTAATGGACTGAAAATATCATGTTGGTTCCTTCTCTGTTGCTGAGTTCAAGAATTACCCTGCATTTCATTTTGGTTCCACCCTTCTTATCACGTGTTCAATTTTCAACAGTGCCAGCAGGGGAAGAGTGTATCTACCACAAGATGAGTTGGCTCAGGCAGGGCTTTCAGATGATGACATATTTGCCGGTAAGGTGACAGACAAGTGGAGGAACTTCATGAAGAGCCAAATTAAAGGGCAAGAATGTTTTTTGATGAGGCAGAAAAGGGAGTGAAGGAGCTTAATGAAGCTAGCAGATGGCCGGTAAGAAATGCAAACATTTATCATTTTAAAAAACCTTTTTTGTGCTTGAAATTTTAATATATCTACGCATGCAAAGCTTGCTCAAAGTTAGTGGGGAAGCTTGATGAAATATTGACTATTTGTTAGAAATTAAACTCAATGTGTGGTGCAAAACTTTGAGTGGTGCAAAATCAAATGGAGATGATAAGATAACTCCATTGGCCAAACAAAACAAATATTGGATGATAAGTGTTGGAGTCCCACAATGCCTAGAGATAAGGCCAAATAAAAGTATATAAGCCTTGAGCAGTCCTCACCTTACAAGCTAGCTTTTGGGGTTGAGTTAGGTCAGGTCCAAAATCTAATATGGTATCTGAGCCTATCTTAGATGATCCGTTGTCATTGGACAACCACTTCCACGCTCCAGATGTCCAACTATGGGCGTGAGGGGGTGTGATAGAGTCCCACATTGCCTAGACATAAGGCCCGTTGTCATTGAGCAGCCATCCATATAGATGTCAACGCTAAATATATAAGCCTTGAGCAATCCAAAATCTAATAATAAGAAAATCCCCTTTGGCCAATCAAATGCAAGTGTGTGATGGACAAATGTTTGCCATACGAAATTGTGTGATTGTAAAGATGGAACCTTAAACTATAAATACCACTCCTCTTGGTGTTGTTTAGAACCCCAAGCTCAGCAGAACATTTCACAATAAGAGTGAAACATTCCTAGTGTCTACTGAGTGTTTATCCTATTTTATAGAGAGTTGTTTCTTCTATTATAAGAGAGAGTGTGATTGTTCTCTCATTGTATTTAGAGAGGGTTATAACCATCTTCCACTTAGCGAAAAATTTTCTGGCCTTGCCCGTGGTTTTTCTCTTATCAATTAAGGGTTTTCCACGTAAAATATTGTGTGTCGATTCCTATTTGTTCTCATCCATATTTTTAGCTATGTGATATTATTCTATAACTGTGGTACCCAATAGTGGTATCTGAGCCATCGGTTGCCAATCACTATGCATGTGACCAGTTCAGACGAGAAATGCTGGTGGATCTATATTGTGATCCTTGTGTCGAAAGTCTTCCTGACGATATGTGGAGGCTAGGCGGTGTGTCCCGTTGATGTGAGCCAACAGCGGTGCAAGTTTATAGAGAACATTGGTGGTAATGGTTGATCTCTAAATGCCACCATGGAATATTGATGATAAAAAAACTTCTGCTTGAGGGGGAGCACTAAATGAATGGACTCACTTGAAAGAGAGATTGTTGGGATATCAAGTATAAGTCCCACATTGGATAAAAATGGACAAGGAGAGCAATATATAAGTAACAAGATTCATAAACTTAACACCTTAAAGCCCGTTTGGGGTGGTTGTCAATTTTCAGTTTTGATTTTTAAAAACTTTCAATTAAGATTTTGCAACTCAAAACTAAAAACTAATCATTTGGGATGGTTGAGTTTTCAATTTTTGGTTTTAAAAAATTTTCAATTAAGTTTTACAACTAAAAACTGAAAACCTCTTTTTATGGTTTTGGAAATGTCCATTTTAAAAACCACAAGAAGAGGTTTTTAGTTTTTAGTTGTAAAATTGTGATTGAATTTTTTTGAAAAGCAAAAAATTAAAACTCACAATCACTCCAAACAGGGCCTTAAAATCTCTTTTTGTAGTTTTGAAAACGTCCGTTTTGATGATCACAAAAATAGGTTTTTAGATTTTAGTTTTAAGTTGTAAAAACTTGATTTAATTTTTTTGAAAATCAAAAATTGAAAACTCAACCATCCCAAATAGAACCTTAAGGTTTTGTGTTGGATGTCTAGCTCACTCGTGTAGTTTACTCTGTAGTCCAATTTTAGAGATCTCCCGGTGTTACCCTCACATATGAGGGGAGTGTATCTAATGAGAAGGCTGAGGCGACTTAATTTTAACTATATAACGATACATGAATGATCATGATTATTTTACTTAAATATAATCTTGATCACTCACTAATGTTATATGGTCAAAATTTACTCTCTTAATCCAAGGAATACAGATACAAAATGTATTGCAGTCAGTATCAAGAAAAGTTATTGGTTATGCTCTTACGTGTCTACTTATGAGTTACGATGAGGGGAAATTCATTGAATGGATTCAACTTAGTCTTTTGGATGTCGTTATAACCACCTTTTGATTTGTCACTATAATGATAATATAATGTTGAATGTCAGAAGATATTTTAAATGTTGATTAGCTAAGTGCTTGTAAGCCATTGGTTTTTGAGAGCTAATGGTAACCCTTATGTTTAAAAGTAAGAACACACGTCTTCCTTGGAAGATTATGGTAGTTACTAGAACCGGCAAAGCAAATTAGTGTTTGTTTTGTTCCCGGTTGAGAATAGGTAGAATCAATTATGTGAAATTGATTTTAAATTAATTCCGTCAAACGTGTTTCGTAAATTGTGTATTATTTATTTTTAATGTATTTGGTTTATTTTAAAACGGTAAAACCACATTTCAAACTTGGATCCGGTCAGTAGCGTTTGCCCGGATCCATGTTTCAAACGTGGATCCCGGCAAACACTACTTTTTATAGCGTTGGCCTGGATCCACGTTTGAGACGTGATTTTAGAGTAAATCAAACACACACTTTTGGTTTAGCGTTGAAACGTGGTAAACTCACGTTTCCAAAGCTGGAAATAGTTGCGTTGGGAAATCTAAACTTGAGTTTGGCCGATTTTAACGCCAAACCAAATACACTTTCTGCCATTAATTCAATAAATCTATCAAAATTAATTTTAGCAAACTGTAAATCAAACGAGTCCTCTGACACCTCACACCTTAGACTCAAATGAAAAAGAGTCAAGAACCTACAACTGAAGTCATGGACATAGGCTAGGTTCTTCTATATGTGGGGTTCTTTATTCATTTATCCATTATTTAAGTTTGACATGTGAACACCAAAATTGTGTTGTGGCTGTTGCAGGTATGGGCGTCCTTGCTTTTGTATCGCCAGATATTGGACGAGATAGAAGCTAATGATTACAACAATTTCACTAAGAGGGCTTATGTAAGCAAAGCCAAGAAATTTCTTTCTTTACCAATTGCCTATGCTAAATCTGTGGTTCCTCCTCTATCAAGAAAGTTATCTCCTGTAATGAAAGCATAGATATCCTACACCATATAAAGTTATGTAGAAAAATGGATCAGGTGGACAAACAAAAAGGATAAACACAATTTGTATATGATAATATAAGGCTTGTACTCGTTATCCACCACTTGTAGTCAATGTTGCTTCTTGCTATTTTCATTTTTCTTTCTTTCGTAAAAAAGGCTAATAAATTAGCATCAGTCTACTTTTAGGTGAGCTATGAATCATTTGGGATGACTCATTTTTATTCTTATCATTAGAATCTAAAAACATCAATTTCAAATGTTATATTTGATTAAATTGTATTTAAAATAAGTATACAGTTTAAAAAATACATGTTTGGATTTGCTTTAGAATCTAGAAAACCCCAAGAACATCCTACCATCTAAACAAACCAAATAATAGCTTCTAGCTAGACACATGTTTTTTAAGACTTTGATGGGAACCAGACATTACTTAAATGATAAACAGGGTTTGTAAATGTGCAGTAACATCTTTTATCAATTATCACATGCACATCAATCAATATATTATATAAAACACAGTTGCTGACAGGTCCTATTATGTGACGTGTCACCCTCTCGTGATGTCAGTTTCCCTCCAAAACAATATTATATGAAAGTAAACAATGAATAAAATCACATTTGGAACGTGTACAATCCCATTTTATTATTATAAAAATTTATTTTTTAAATATTTTGTATTAATGTTTTAAATAATCAGGATATTGCCTAAAATATTTTCATAATAAATCACTTTATTAAATAAAGATTCACGTTGATTATTAATAAAAAATAAAATCTGATCAGTAAATTGAAATGGTTTGTTTTTT
This sequence comes from Sesbania bispinosa, assembly GCA_026901365.1. Classification (NCBI taxonomy): domain Eukaryota; kingdom Viridiplantae; phylum Streptophyta; class Magnoliopsida; order Fabales; family Fabaceae; genus Sesbania; species Sesbania bispinosa. The sequence continues at coordinate 62,294 of QLOH01001177.1, read as the reverse complement.
TTTAAATATTTAAATATTAATTTATTTTAATGGTTTATTTAGTTTTCTGATGCCATTAAGATTTCTAATGCAATCAATGTTATACTTTATGAGTTTAAATTTTAAATTTGAATTTTGAAATATTTAGTGGGATTGGAAACTGTAGCCTATAATAATATTAAGAATCCATAATTCACGTTTTATTAATGAATGAATAATGATCTGTAAAGATTTAAGAATCAGATTTTATAATTTGGAACGTGTACAATCCCATTTTATTATTATAAAAATTTTATTTTTTAAATATTTTGTATTAATGTTTTAAATAATCAGGATATTGCCTAAAATATTTTAATAATAAATCACTTTATTAAATAAAGATTCACGTTGATTATTAATAAAAATAAAAATCTGTATAGTAAATTGAAATGGTTTATTTAGTTTAAATATTTAAATATAAGACTAATAGATGGTTAAATATTCACGTTGTGCTTATGCTTTTTGAGTTATAAGTATCCTGTTTAGTATGGCTTCCCGTTATGATTTAATCTGTAATGTGAATGGAGGCTCTGAGCATAAGATATGGAGAATTAAAGTCAGAGTCATTAGGCTATGGAGGTCTTCATATTTTAAGGATAACAATAATAAACCAATGATTGAATTGGTTGTTTTGGACGAACAGGTTCAACAATTCCTCATCTTTGATAACAATTTTTCTTTATTTTTTTGTTATAAATTTTTTTGATAGTTTATTGCTTTACATGTTTTAGGGAGGTCGTATCCAATGCACGGTGAAGAGCATTCATGTGTATCTGTTTGAGAATAGTATCAACGAAGGTAATGTGTACATGCTAGAAAACCTCAGCGTTGCACTTAACAGTGGAAAGTACAAACCTACAATGCATGAATTTAGAATGTTCTTCAAGAGAGAGACACGAGTTACTCTGGTAGAAGATTCTTCCATTCCCCTCTATGGTTTTTCATTTGTCCCATTCGTTGAAATATTGAATGAAACTAAGGACGACAGACGTTTGGTTGGTAAGTTTTATTTACACTATGTTTAATGATTTTTTTATTTCATAATGATTTCATAGTTATTAAAATTCTAACACAATTTTTATTTTAAATATCCTACTTTGCAGATGTACTAGGTGTTGTTACTGGGAAAGGTAATCTGATTGAGTTCAAGAAAGAAGGAAAGCCATGCAACTATGTTGTCATAGAGTTGGAAAATATTGAGTAATCTTTATCTATTAATACAATGCATTATCTCTTCAAATCACACATTATTAAATGATAAACTTGAAACCTTTTTTTTATTATTTTTATTTCAGGGGAGGTCTTAAACTTAGGTGTACTTTATGGGAGGACTATGCTTTTATGTTTTTGAAACATTTGGAAGACCATCCATCTGAGTCCTATGTTGTTGTTCTTCAATTTGCAAAAATGAAAAATTTTAAAGGTATTAATACAAACTTATTACCAAAAGGTTATTTTAAACAATATATTTATCATTTTGGAAGACTGAGCATTTCATTATTTGCAACAGGGTCAGTAGGTGTTTCAAACACAACTTACAACTCTAAGTTGTTTATCAATGCCAATATTCCTGAAATTGAAGACTTTCAAATGAGGTTTTTGGGTTTAAACTTTGTTTTTTGTAGGGTTTTAATGTTTAATTTTTACTTAGTATGAATTGTGACAAATTGAAATTACATCTTAAATCATGCAAGGTTGAAATCTTCTGATTCTCAACAAGGTATTCAGTTTAGTCAGTTAAGTGATCATGCTTCTTTGACCCTTGAGGAAGAATTTCTTGAAAGAGGAGTGTACAAATCAATTGCTGATTTGAAAGAAGTAACACAGGTATATTAAGTATACTTGAATTTTTCAATTTCAAATTTGCATTTTTATGATTGATTGATTTTTTTTTTGAATTTTGTTTTGCATCAGAATTCTGTTTTTGTAACAATTGGGACTGTTAAGGACATTGAGTCTGAATATAACTGGTGCTATCGTGCCTGTAAGAAATGTTCTCTTGGTTTGAAGTTGGATGGGTCTATGTTCTATTGTAAAAAATGTGTCACTCATTATTCAACTTTTGTGACAAGGTATGTTCTTAATAGTTTCATTTGTTAATATTAAAGTGAAATGATAGGAGTGTACATTACTAAAATAAGACTTTCATTATGTAGATATTCTATTCAGCTTCGTGTAGTGGATGAGACAGATTCTGCATCTTTTATCTTATTTGATAAAGAAGCCTCAAATTTCCTGAAAATTCCTGCATATGAACTTCGCACTTCATATATTGCCAAGGTATTCACTTAAACTCTTGACTAATAAACATTTTAAACAATCACACGTTTGCTCTTCAATCCAATCGTATGCAATTTTTCTATTATAGGGTGGAGATAAGAATAGGCATCCCGAAGAGATTGATTCCTTTAAAGATAAGAAATTCCTTTTTAAAGTGCAAGTTAAGATTCAAGATATGGAGTCAATTGTTCCTTATGTCATTAGTATTTCAAGGCTTTGTTTTGAAGATAACATTATAGCTTCCTTTGAAAAGAAATACCAAATTGAAGAGGTATGTAATTAGCATTCTCAGTACAACATGTTTTCATTGTCTTACATATTATCTATAATATGATGTTGTTTTGTTTATTTGACATAGGTAGCATTAATTCAAGACAACTCTGAACTTTTGAGTCAGTTTACTGAGTCCTCAGATCTGTTGAAGGTATTTTCTAATCTCATTTGTTATGGAAATTAGGTAGTTTATTATTTAAGTATTTCAGATTGCTTTCTTATTTAAATTTCAATTTTGGTTTCAGGACAATTTATCTGTGTCATGTGATAATGGAGTAGATACTCCAAGTCCCCTTTTACCGACTGGAAAAAACGGCATCGAATATGGATTCAAGTGTTATAAAGGTTCTTGATGTGGATCTTGCCGAGTATTGTGGAAATGCAAGTTTTGATACTCCCTCAAAATGCAAGGGTGAGATGCATTCTGAACAGACCATAGTTCGCGTTGCTGTTCATGGTGATGAACAATCTGCTAAGAAGCTGAGGAAAGTTATCAAGGAAGAGAAGAATTAGTCTCATTTCTTTTTTATTGTTAATTATGTTCATCACAGTTTTGTTAAGACTATTGTTACATGTCTTTTTACGAGTTAGTCCTGGCTTTTTTTTGGAAAGAACAGTTGTTAAACATTATTTGTTGGTTTTCAACAATTTGCACTTTATTATTTCCGATTATTCATCGCTTTTTTGTTTCTATTATCCGGTGTTATAATCATCCTGTGAAAATGATTTGGAAAGGCATTGAATAGAAGTGCCATTAATTCCAATTTTTTATTTGATTTTTAACAAAAATTTAAAGCTAAAATAAAATTTTAATACATTTCTTACCTGTTCCAAAAACCTTTTTTGTAGGTGCATAAATAATTTAGAGAGTAAGCCTGGGTTTAGTTACTTTAGTAAGTAATTAACCCATGTTCTATTTTTTTATTTAAATATTGATTTATTTTAATGGTTTATTTAGTTTTCTGATGCCATTAAGATTTCTAATGCAATCAATGTTATACTTTATGAGGTTAAATTTTAAATTTGAATTTTGAAATATTTAGTGGGATTGGAAACTGTAGCCTATGATAATATTAAGAATCCCATAATTCACGTTTTATTAATGATTGAAGGATGATCTGTAAAGATTTAAGAATCAGATTTTATAATTTTGGAACGTGTACAATCCCATTTTATTATTATAAAAATTTTATTTTTTAAATATTTTGTATTCATATTTTAAATAATCATGATATTGCCTAAAATATTTTAATAATAAATCACTTTATTAAATAAAGATTCACGTTGATTATTAATAAAAATAAAAATCTGATCAGTAAATTGAAATGGTTTATTTAGTTTAAATATTTAAATATTAATTTATTTTAATGGTTTATTTAGTTTTCTGATGCCATTAAGATTTCTAATGCAATCAATGTTATACTTTATGTTGTTAAATTTTAAATTTAAATTTTGAAATATTTAGTGGGATTGGAAACTGTAGCCTATAATAATATTAAGAATCTCATAATTCACGTTTTATTAATGCATGAAGAATGATCTGTAAAGATTTAAGAATCAGATTTTATAATTTTGTAACGTGTACAATCCCATTTTATTATTATAAAAATTTTATTTTTTAAATATTTTGTATTAATGTTTTAAATAATCAGGATATTGCCTAAAATATTTTAATAATAAATCACTTTATTAAATAAAGATTCACGTTGATTATTAATAAAAATAAAAATCTGATCAGTAAATTGAAATGGTTTATTTAGTTTAAATATTTAAATATAAGACTAATAGATGGTTAAATTGAAATCGTATTTCATTTAAATATTGATTTATTTTAATGTTTATTTAGTTTTCTGATGCCATTAAGATTTCTAATGCAATCAATGTTATACTCTATGAGTTTAAATTTTAAATTTGAATTTTGAAATATTTAGTGGGATTGGAAACTGTAGCCTATAATAATATTAAGAATCCATAATTCACGTTTTATTAATGAATGAATAATGATCTGTAAAGATTTAAGAATCAGATTTTATAATTTTGGGACGTGTACAGTCCCATTTTATTATTATAAAAATTTTATTTTTTAAATATTTTGTATTAATGTTTTAAATAATCAGGATATTGCCTAAAATATTTTAATAATAAATCACTTTATTAAATAAAGATTCACGTTGATTATTAATAAAAATAAAAATCTGTATAGTAAATTGAAATGGTTTATTTAGTTTAAATATTTAAATATTGATTTATTTTAATGGTTTATTTAGTTTTCTGATGCCATTAAGATTTCTAATGCAATCAATGTTATACTTTATGATGTTAAATTTTAAATTTAAATTTTGAAATATTTAGTGGGATTGGAAACTGTAGCCTATGATAATATTAAGAATCCCATAATTCACGTTTATTAATGATTGAAGGATGATCTGTAAAGATTTAAGAATCAGATTTTATAATTTTGGAACGTGTACAATCCCATTTTATTATTATAAAAAATTTATTTTTTAAATATTTTGTATTCATATTTTAAATAATCATGATATTGCCTAAAATATTTTAATAATAAATCACTTTATTAAATAAAGGTTCACGTTGATTATTAATAAAAATAAAAATCTGATCAGTAAATTGAAATGGTTTATTTAGTTTAAATATTTAAATATTAATTTATTTTAATGGTTTATTTAGTTTTCTGATGCCATTAAGATTTCTAATGCAATCAATGTTATACTTTATGTTGTTAAATTTTAAATTTGAATTTTGAAATATTTAGTGGGATTGGAAACTGTAGCCTATAATAATATTAAGAATCTCATAATTCACGTTTTATTAATGCATGAAGAATGATCTGTAAAGATTTAAGAATCAGATTTTATAATTTTGTAACGTGTACAATCCCATTTTATTATTATAAAAACTTTATTTTTTAAATATTTTGTATTAATGTTTTAAATAATCAGGATATTGCCTAAAATATTTTAATAATAAATCACTTTATTAAATAAAGACTCACGTTGATTATTAATAAAAATAAAAATCTGTATAGTAAATTGAAATGGTTATTTAGTTTAAATATTTAAATATAAGACTAATAGATGGTTAAATTGAAATCGTATTTCATTTAAATATTGATTTATTTTAATGATTTATTTAGTTTTCTGATGCCATTAAGATTTCCAATGCAATCAATGTTATATTTTATGAGGTTAAATTTTAAATTTGAATTTTGAAATATTTAGTGGGATTGGAAACCGTAACCTGTAATAATATTAAGAATCTCATAATTCACGTTTTATTAATGCATGAAGAATGATCTGTAAAGATTTAAGAATCAGATTTTATAATTTTGGAACGTGTACAATCCCATTTTATTATTATAAAAATTTATTTTTTAAATATTTTGTATTAATGTTTTAAATAATCATGATATTGCCTAAAATATTTTCATAATAAATCACTTTATTAAATAAAGATTCACGTTGATTATTAATAAAAATAAAAATCTGTACAGTAAATTGAAATGGTTTATTTAGTTTAAATATTTAAATATAAGACTAATAGATGGTTAAATTGAAATCGTATTTCATTTAAATTGGAGTAATAAAACATTACACAAGATACAAGTTTCTTTACTTTTCATTGAATTCTTTCTCCCTTCATTAGCCATGGAACAAGATGATGAATATCAGAAGAAGATGGCTCGGTGTACAAGGATGATGATTATGATGAATAAAAGGAAAAGACGAATTCAGCCTCAGGATGAAAATACTGAATCACTAAGCAATAATACCAGTTTAAACAACAATTTTCAGAGCAGAAAACCTTTAGATCCAATAAGTCAAGGTTTGTAGTTGATGTAATTGTTGTTCATGTTAGAATTCATCTTTTGTGAAATTAATTAATGTATTATTTTACTTTTTGTTACAATAGATAATGTTTCAATAACTCCTTTAACAAAAAGAAGAGCAACCACTTCTGGAAAAGAAAACATGATATGCAAAGGTATTGTTTTAATATTATCTTTCAACTTTTATGTCATGAATATATCTCATTGACTATAGATTCATTCTTTTTGTATTCATACTTGATTTAATTGTTTTAGAAAACGTTATTGCACGGAGTGAGGAAAATTTTTTTATTCTTAATGGAAGTATCAAAGTCAACCCCATCTTATCTGCCACCGAAGTAGTCAATCCATCAATGACTCAATCTGTAGTAACAAATGGTTTGTGCATTTTCATCTTTCATATTTTAATATTATGTTTCTCAAAATATTCACAATTGAAAGTTGTCCTATTTCAAGATTCTTCCACATAAATGGTTGTGAGTACAACAACTCAGAATACTTCTCAAGTTGCATCAGTGACTATTATAATTAATTTAACCACTTGAAGGTATTGAAAACAAGATTTAGGAATAACTTATTATTTCTGCTGACAGGATCTTCTAAAGAGATGTCTGAAAATTTGAGGATAAGATTTCAGGATAAGCCAATCCAATCATCTCCTTCTCCTGCACATAGTGACATCTTAACTTTAACTCCAAGGTTTTTTATAACAAGTATTTGCCATTTAACATTTTTAGTCACTTTTTTAATATGACATATTCATCATTTATCTAATTCATGACAGTATTAAAGTAAAAAGAGGGAAGCATGTCATACAAAACTCAAGAATAATCGAGTCTGTGCAATGTCATCCTACTTATTTATTCCAGGATGCTGAACATATTGAGACTAATGAATCTGACAGATATCCTTTAATGATTATGAAGGTACTTTATCTATAAAATGTTGCTTAACATGCAAGGTTCCCCTTTTTGATTATGTATTATGTTATTTAATGTTCTGTAATATCATTTATACAGTGTTAGATCAATTTGATGATTCAATTATAGAAGAAGACCTGGATGGAATGGATATGTTTGATGACTCAACCTTTGCAGGTATATGAAATTGAATTAAGAGGTGTTTTAGTTTGTTTGAATATCTGCTTTAAAATTATTTTACAATCATTGATAATACATATTCCTATATATTATTCTTATTTTCAGATTTGTTACAAGCTCATGCAATATTTCAAATGTCCCATCCTGAGGAAGGTTTGATGATGCCTTTTGTTATACAGTTACATATTTTTTATATAATCTGACACACAAATTTTTGCATGTTTCTGTATTTTATTTCAGAAGTCTTAGACATTGGAGACAATTCATTTGAGTGTGAATTCTGCAAGGCTTTAATGTGGTCTGATGAGAGGTTATCAAAAACTAAAGGTTCAAATAGACCTAAATTTTCTCTTTGTTGCATGGAAGGAAAAGTCAAGTTGCCATTGCTTCCAATGCCTCCACCAATTTTAGCTGATTTACACAATAAAAGGAATGAAAGAAGCAAATATTTTCTGAACAACATTCGAGCATTTAATGGAATGTTTTCATTCACATCAATGGCTGGAAAAGTAAATCATGAAGTAAATAATGGAACAGCTCCTCCAATTTTCTTACTGGGTGGTCAAAATTATCATACAATTGGGAGTCTTATTCCACAGCCTAACCAGAAACCAAAGTTTGCACAATTGTACATATATGATACAGACAATGAAGTTGATAACAGAATAAATGCTGTCAGGTATACTCTAATGCAATGTCATATACTTTTCCTCATTGTTTAAGTCCAATCTTATTAATAAATTTATATTTGAAAATGATTTGCAGAAAGAATAAGGATTCATCTTCATTAGATATAGAAATAGTGACAGTCCTAAAGGAAATGCTTGATGAACATAATGTCCTGGCAAAGTCATTTAGATATGCAAGAGATCGTTTTGTTGAAAGAGATTTTGGTGATATCAAGCTAAAATTGATTAGAAAGAGGAATACGGATGGAAGAACATACAATTTACCTTCTGCTTCAGAAGTAGCTGCAATAATTGTAGGAGACATTGATGAATCTCTTGCACACAGGGACATTATTTTAGAAACCCAATGTAGGAGCCTTCAAATTGTGGATACACTACATCCTAACTATTTGGGATTGCAATATCCTTTAATTTTCCCCTTTGGCGAAGATGGATATCGTCCTGATATCCCAACTTCTGAAAATGTTGCAGGCTGTTCCAGTAGGAAAAGGAATAAGGTAAGCATGCGAGAATTTTTCGCATATAGAATTCAGGAAAGAATTGGAGATTCTCCTATTTTGCTCAAATCAAAAAGGTTATTTCAACAGTTTTTGGTTGATGCATATACTATGGTTGAAGCTGAAAGATTAAGGTACATTAGATTCAATCAAGCTAAGTTAAGAGTGGATCAGTATAAAGGATTACATGAATGTTTAGTTCGTGGAGAGACTAATGCAGCAGCTACAGGACAAAGAATAATTCTTCCAAGTTCTTTTACTGGTGGTCCTAGATACATGTTTAATAATTGTAAAGATGCTTTTGCCATTTGCAAATATTTTGGATATCCAAGTTTTTTTATTTCAATGACCTGCAATCCAGAATGGCCTGAAGTTAAGAGGTATATTCAGAGACATGGAGTAAGTGCTGAAGATAGGCCAGATATTTTGTGCAGAGTCTTCAAGATTAAGTTAGATGAGCTCATTAAAGATTTAAAGAGTGGGTATATCTTTGGCAAAGTATCTGCATGTAAGTTACTAATTTGTTTTTTCTTTTCAACTCAACATGAAATATTTAATTAAATTACTGAATTTTTGTTTAAATTTCAGATGTTTGTACTATTGAATTTCAAAAGCGTGGGTTGCCACATGCACACATTTTGTTATTCATGCATCTTGAACATAATCCAAGATCTCCTGAGGATATTGATAGGTTTATATGTGCAGAAATTCCTGACAGTGTTTCGAATCCTAAACTTTTGGATTAGTTAGTAAATTCATGGTTCATGGACCATGTGGTGTTTATAACAGAAATTCTCCTTGCATGAGAAATGGAAAATGTACTAAGCATTATCCAAAGTGTTTCAGACATCGGACAATAATAGATGATGAAGGTTTTCCAAGGTATAGAAGGATTGATAACGGGAGAGTTATTCAAAAAAAGAAGTGTCTCATTGACAACACATTCATTGTTCCTTACAACTCAAAATTACTTTTGAAGTTTGGATGTCATATTAATGTTGAATACACATGTCAAACAAGTTCTATTAAGTACTTATTCAAGTATGTGCACAAGGGCAATGACAGAGTGACAGCTTCATTGTTAAATCATGATTCTGTGGATGAGATCCAAAGTTATTATGACTGTAGGTATATATCAGCATGTGAAGCTACATGGAGGCTATTTACCTTTGATATTCAGGTCAAATATCCTCCTGTCATCAGGTTACCTTTTCATTTGAATGATCAGCAGTCTGTTGTTTTTAGAGATAATGAAGATGTTGAGAATGTTTTGGAAAGAGCTGAAATCAAGACCACAATGTTTCAAGGTTGGATGCAGGCTGATAAAGAGTATACAGGTGCTAGGGGGTTGACCTATACTGAACTTCCAACAAAATTTGTGTGGAATAAAAAGTATTTAAAATGGGTGCCTCGACAACAAGGTTTTGCTATTGGAAGAGTTTCTCATGTTCCTACCGGAAATGGAGAGGATTATTATCTTTGATTGTTGCTAAATATCCAAAAGGGATGCATGAGTTTTAAAGACATAAGAACTGTAAATGGTTTTATTTACCCAACTTTTAAAGATGCATGTTATGCACTTGGTCTGCTTCAAGATGACAAAGAATTCATTGATGCAATTAAGGAATCATTCACATGGGCTTCTGGTCATTATATCAGAAAATTATTTACTATCATGTTAATTTCAAATAACATTTCAAGACCAGAGTATGTATGGGAAAGTTGTTGGCAAGAACTATCTGATAGTATTCTTTATAACCAAAGGCAACTGCTACAGATGGAAGGTGAATGTTTACTTTTATTACTAAATAATTTTATTTACGATTTTGTAAATCATTCTTACTTTATTACTTTTAATATTGTAGATTTGCAATTAAGTGAAGAAGAGATTAAAAACATTTGTCTTGGGGAGATAGAAGAAATGATGCAGGGGAATGGAAGAAGCTTAAGAGATTATCCTCCAATTCCTTTGCCATCAGCAGATACAGTTCAGAATCTGTCATCAAGATTGGTTGCAGAAGAGTTGAATTTTGATCGTGGAGTTCTAACTGATTTTTAGGTAATTCTTTACAGAAACTTACTGATGAACAAAAAACAGCATTTAACAAAATAATGCAAGCTGTTGAAGGTGACAATGGTGGATTTTTTTTCCTATATGGTTATGGAGGCACAGGAAAAACCTTTGTGTGGAATACACTATCTGCTGCAGTTCGATGTAAGGGTCAAATCTGTTTGAATGTTGCTTCAAGTGGAATTGCTTCACTTTGACTTCCAAATGGAAGAACTGCACATTCAAGATTTAAAATTCCATTGAATATTAATGAGGACTCATGCTGCAACATTAAGCAAGGATCTCCCCATGCTAAATTGATTCAAAAAGCAAAGTTGATTATATGGGATGAAGCTCCCATGGTCAGTAAGTTGTGCTTTGAGGCATTGGATAGATGTTTTAGAGATATCTTGAGGTTTTGTGATAACTATAAACCTGATTTGCCATTTGGGGGAAAAGTAGTTGTTTTGGGTGGAGATTTTAGACAGATATTACCAGTTATTCCAAGAGGATCAAGGCAAGACATAGCTAATTCAGTAATCAATTCTTCATACCTGTGGTCTTTCTGTGAAGTACTAACACTTACAAAAATATGAGACTTAATGATCAAAGCAGTAAGTGCACAACTGTTGAGTTGAAACGCTTTAGTGAATGGTTGTTAAAAGTCGGAGATGGCCTTGCAGGGGACACTACTGATGGTGAAGCTGAAATTCAAATACCTGAATAGATGTTAATTAAGAATTCTGAAAATGGATTGGATGATTTAATTGATTTTGTATATCCTGATATGTTATCAAACATGAACAGTCCAGGATTCTTTAAGGAAAGAAGCATATTGGCTCCAACTTTGGATGTGGTTTCCCAAGTAAACAATCATATCATGGACATAATCACAGGAGAGGAAAGAACTTATTTGAGTTCAGATTCTGTTTGTAGATAAGAAGGTAATTCCCAGTGTGAATTAGAAACTTTTTCACCTGAAGTTTTAAATGGTTTGAATTGTTCAGGTCTGCCACCACATAAATTGGTTTTGAAAGTTGGTGTTCCCATCATGTTGTTGAGAAATATAGACCAATCTAATGGGTTGTGCAATGGCACCAGAATGCAGATAAGAAGGTTGGGTAATCATGTTATAGAATGTGAAATTCTTACTGGAAATCGAGCTGGTGGAATTGCACTTATTCCCCGGATGAACATGATTCCAAATAATCAAACTCTTCCAGTGAAATTTCAAAGAAGACAGTTTCCTATTGTTGTCTCATTTGCAATGACAATCAATAAATCTCAGGGACAAACATTGTCATGTGTTGGATTATTTCTTCCAAGACCAGTATTTACACATGGTCAGTTGTATGTTGCTTTGTCAAGAGTGAAATCTATCCATGGATTAAAGATTTTATTGAAAAATCATGATAATGTTTCTGAGAATTGCACAATTAACGTTGTCTATAGAGAAGTATTCCAGAAACTTTCATGAACATGTATTTATTTCAATACATCTGATCATTTCAAAGTATTCTGAGCAGGTATTTATTCAACACTTTTTTTCTATATTTCATTCCATTATTAATTTTTTTATTTACATTTATACAACATTTTATCTATTTTTAAATTAACCAACTCTCTTTTTTTTTTGCAGGATTTCTGTCATAAGTCTCCTATTATTGAATTTTGAAGATTAGCTTTATTAAATTGTTTATTTAGAAACATATTGTCATTTTTTTAGTATTTTCAGTTATTATAATTGCTCTTTTCAATGATTTCGTGCAACGCACGGGTTCTACACTAGTTAATTAGTATATTACACCACAAAAATAAAAAAGGCAATTATTTTTATTTTCAGTGAACACGTAAAACTCATACAACCATACTCTATTACTCACAGTTAAATAATAAACATACAACATGGAAAAATCATTTATATTTCTAATAAAATCCAGTTTAGTTGTAAGAATAGTATAAATGAAATGTATTTCAGAATTTTAATTTCCGAAATAGTATTTTATTCATACTAATACAGAATTTAATTTTCAGAAATATGAACAAAACACTGCAATTTAATTTATGGTATTCTTGTGTATTTTATTTATAAATTTATAACAATATTTTTATATTTCAGAAATTAAATTTTGGAATATTATTTTCATGCACAAATTTAAAATTTAATTTTCAGAAAGTAACAACGATATGAAAAAAGAATTACCATTGTGATTCGCGGAAAAATCACAACCTTGAGCAATGTGAACAAATAAATAAAGATTTAAATAGTAGGAGTGGGAGTAGGGATGTCAACGCGCAAGGCGGGAGCGGGTAGTACACTGCCCACAGTATTCCCGTTTAAATTAACGGGTACTCATGCGGGTAACGAATATTCACATGTATACATTAATATTTAAAAATTTAAATTTATAAAAATAAAGAGAGAAAATGTCATATAATATGTTATGATATCATATTATATATTAATATAAATTAACATTATGTAACATCATTACGGGTTAATATATTAAAATTTTTATTATAAAATAATAAAAAATACAAATATCTTAATATATTTTAATTAGTATGGGGGTACCCGTGGGGCGAATAGTACAATATACATCCTCACTCATATAGTAAATATGCGGGTACCCATTGCAGGTATATCCGCGAGTATCCATGGGTTCTTTTGCCATCCCTAAGTGGAAGAATGAATGGGTGGTAGCGATTTGGGTGGATAGTTTAGGAGAAGAATGACGGAGTGAGTGTTTAAGTTTTATATAGGATTTAGGTTTTAATTAGGATGAAGGAGAATAAGGGTATTTTAGGAATTATAATAAAAGAAAAAGGGTTAAGATGGTGTATTTAGCATAAAATGGGTACAAAAAGGAACTCCATGTATGAGATGTGCTGTGGAAAATTTAACGCTTTGTTTGGTAAGATAGAAAGAAATAAGAAAGAGAGAAATAGAGAAGAGAGAAATGAGTAAGAAATAGAGAAGAAATTAGGTTGTTTGGTAGGAAAGAAATAGAGATGAAATAGAGTAGAGAGAGAAATGGTATTTTTATTTGATAGGAGAGAAATAGAAAAGAGAGAATTTAGATTATAATTGAAAAGACTAAGATACCCTTGAATAAATATTTTAAAGTTAAATTTATAAACATTTAACTTTATAAATAGTATATATAAATAATTTATGTAAAATATTGAAATATATATTTAAAATTATTTAAATTTATAAACTAATGAATATAATTAATTAAAAAAAATTAAAAAACAACACGACAATGAGCGGGCTTCTTATAATATATGGAAGCTCAAGACTGCATCTACAGTAAGTAAAGTAAAGGGGCATACACGTCCCAAAAAAATTGCTCATTCTCTCTCTTCTAACACAATTTCTTCGCACATTTCATCCCAAATCAGCGAAGAAAATGGCAGGATATGGACCCCACGCCTGCCAATTTCTCTCTTCTCTAAATTACATTATACCAAACACATAACCATACTTCTTCTTCCTCAATTTCTCTCCTCTCCCCCTAATTTCATCGCTACCAAACTAAGCGTAAAGGGAGATGTGATTCTTGCACCCACATCTTTGAGAAATACACCCCAATTTTTTTAATTATTTATCATGACATATATACCCTTAGTTCTTTTATCCACCCATTACATCTCTCCTTTCACCTTTTCACACTACTTGGCACCCCTTCCATTGTCGCACCGTCCGATCATTTTTTATTTCTTGTGTGTAAATATATTTTTAGGTTCAGGAAATTTAAGAAATGAGTTTACCAAAGGATCTCTCCTATGAACTGGGGTCTGTAGATGATTTGAGGTGAGAAGTCTCATGCGTTGCAAGGTATCTCAAAATCATGATCCTAATTAAGTGTCCCAAATAAACTATCAACAATCCAAATATGACATACCCTTCTACCAATTTGATTACCCATTCGTCAGTAGTACTAAAGAATGGAGGCGACAAAACATCTAAGAATGAAATGTGGATCATTACGTGAAGAGATTAGGAATTAATAGGTAACGTTATACGTTCCCATCAACTGGCCTATTAGCTCAGTTGGTTAGAGCGTCGTGCTAATAACGCGAAGGTCGCAGGTTCGAGACCTGCATGGGCCAATTTTTATTGTTTTAATTTTTAGGTTTATTCTGACTTTTGGGAGCTCCAAAACAAAGCAAGTCTCTTATTATTTAACGAGTTTCTTTGTGATTAACTTCATCATGCTGAGAGCGCGGAGCAACCTTGATTACTCACTCAGGTGAGCAAAAACTGCAGCTAGCTAATAAATTTGCTTGATTTTTGAATCACATGCTTTTGGTAAACGTGGAACGAAGATCCCTTGAGGCATATAATGGATTTAGTTATATATTGTATCTATTCTACCACTAGTCAAGATGACGATGATGATTGATGAGGCTGTAGCCATAATATCTAGCAACGGAGAATTAAATGATTATATTAGCCTCAATTGATTCAATGGCCTTGAAAATTAAAAAGAACTCATGATCATGAATGTGTACAAAGAACATGTCAGACCAGGAATTAATGTAAGTGTAACATATATATTGATAAATAAAAGGAATATATGGTCACTCTTCATCTTGAAGAACCGCATTATTTCATTTTATTCCCCTGACACTTTCTCAAGCATTGCTAAGTAACATACATTTATATTGATTATATTCTAACTAATTTTGATAAGCCTTACACGTTAATTCTTAGATCTCACTTTAGCTAGCTTTGATCACAAATTGGAGAAGGGGATGACGTGGCAGAATATAGGCCGAGGAATTTTAAGGTGAGCGACGCACCGATTTGATGTAGTCTTGAAGGGCTTTGACCTGCTCCTCGGAAGGGGGTGTTTGGTTGTTCTTGATGGATCTATGCACATCGTACGTTGTTGCCGTGAAGAACAGAAGCCTGTTTGGTTTGCAAAGCGTTCACCACAAACAATTCAACGAACAGAATATTGGAATTCGTTACAACTACAATTGAATGAAAGTGATAAGTAGGAGTAGTAAATAGTAGGGGTTTGAATGGAAAAGTAAGTACCTACCCAGAAGCGAAAAGTAAAATTTGGCGTGGGAACACATGTTTGCCAAAGATCCTCATCGGTTTCTCTCTTATTTCGCGACTAACTGCTGTGCTCCCCGGTGCTTCCTGTTCCCCAAACCAACAACTAATTTTTAAAATATCTCTCTCATTCTTAGAGTTTATAAACTTTTATTTGGCGCACGTAAGACTCTAACACACCCCCTCACGCTCCAAGGATGGACATATGGAGGGTGAACATCTATACGGGTGACGACCCAATAACAACCGATCATCTAGGAGGAGCGGATCTGATATCATATTAGATTTTGGACCTAGGCATAACTCAATTCTAAAAGCTAGCTTGTAGGGTGAGGACTGCCCAAGACTTATAAACTTTTGTTTGACCTTATCTCTATGCCGGACTCTAACAATTACTTTTTGTTTTATTATTATAATTTTTATATTTATATGTTTATTGAAACTTTTGGTTTGGGCCAAATATGGATCATGGATCCAAGGCCTTCACCGCTTCGATATAATGAAACTATTGTGCTATTGCTTCCTTTTTTTATTTCTTTTTTAAAAAAAAAACCTCTCACTCACTTTTAAAATTTACTTTTCAGAAGTGAAATTTAATAAAAAAATTCCTTCTCTAAACTAATTTTCAAAAGTTTATTTGTTTAACATACTTTCTGAAAATTAGTTTTTGAAGCTATGTTAAAAAAATTGTTTCCGAAAATTAGTTTCTAGAAATTTTTGTCTCTAAACTCAACCAAAATAAAACTACAGAACTAGGAAAATAAAAGAAAGAAAGAAAGAGAGTGGGAGAGAGATCTAGATGAGGGGGAGGGGTGGGGGTGGGAAAAGGTGTGGGGGAGGCACTACAAGAAACAAAGCTTTTAATGTCAGTTACTGAACGGAGGTTACAAAGAACATCCCTTAAACTACAATTTCACTTAAAATAAAGGGGGTTCGAGCTTCCCTAAACAGAGGTGGTTCATTTCTATCCTGTCGGCAAACTAAAAGACTTTCATTGTTAATCATTTTCTTCCTTCATCCCTTTGTATTATTTCCCGCAAAACACAAAAATTTTCCCAATTGCTTCGCGCCTCAATTCCCTAATCTTTCCCCAAATCTTCCAACACTAATCTTTCCCTTTGAACCATAATGGCTCCTTCATAACCAACTACTGTTTCACCTATGTTTCTATTACTTCTGCTTCAGTTCTATTTTGGTTATTTAGAAAGGTGAGAGTGATTAGTTTTGAGCTTTGACCTTCAGTTATGAATATGTGGGCCATTTATTGGACCTTTTATTTACACTTGTTTCATACTGAGTTGCAATCAGTTGACTCATAGTAAAGTTAGAAGAGATCACTTGTTTTTCACTTTGTGAGTTGTTATTTTATATTTAATCTTCTGGTTAGAAATTCAATGCCAATGTTGTATATGTTATATTATATTAATTGTTGGTGCTTTTAAATTCCCTTACAACCGTATAAATGACGAACAAACATTGAAAATGATAAGCAATTACATGAACAGTTTGATGTTTTATTCTTTGATTGATTGATGACGTAGTATTTAGGAAGCTACTTGAATCTAGCTGGGTAGCCTAGTTGCCTATGTTGTTACAATCATGATCTTTGTCTGCTTCTTGGTCGACTGTTCAATCTACCTAGACTCTTATCCAAATTTCTACACCACATAACATGCCGCCACTGGTAGAGGTTCTTTCGTTGTATGTAAAGGAACTCAATACTTCTTTTTATTTTATATTTTTGTCTCTTTTATTTACATTGTTATATGATACTCATTTCCAGATGCTATCCCTAATAAGTTGTAACTACCTTGAGGTGGAGTTTTTTTTTTTTAATTTAACAAGGAATAGATTTGGACTGATAACCATAAGTAGTCTTTTAAATTTCATGAAGGTATGAAACTCACTTTTCTTGGTTGTGCAGTGGTTGAAGAACACAAGAAGGAAGACCTTTTTTGCTTGATTGGAGAAAATTAAGGAAGGAAAAATGTTCTATTTCTAGCTCAAAAACACAAAAGTTTGGATTCTTTGGAACTTCCATCCTCAACAGTTAAAAATAATAAATTTTTTCTTTCTTTGTTTGGAGGGCCCATAAACATGGACAAATGGACCTACTACTTTGGTACTAGTAAGAATAATGAAGAAATGTAGTTTCTACCATTGGTTACACAAGCTAGTTTTTTTTTTTTAAAAGAAGTTGAGCACTGCATATAGGCAAATCTCCATGAAGGAAAAGCTTGTTATTTTCCTTTTATTCTTTTCCCTTCCTTTTGAAGTTCATATTATATTTGTTTTTATGTATACAATCTTATCATATGCTAAAATGGATGGTGCCACTAAAAAAGGAAATTTGGTGGCCCTGAATTGAATTTGCCTCATACTTACCAAGATAGAGAGAATTGATATTCATATATTGACTTATTGGTTCAGGATGCTAAAGTGAGGACGATGCAAACTCTTAGTAATCCCTCTTTG
Organism: Sesbania bispinosa; assembly: GCA_026901365.1. Taxonomy (NCBI): domain Eukaryota; kingdom Viridiplantae; phylum Streptophyta; class Magnoliopsida; order Fabales; family Fabaceae; genus Sesbania; species Sesbania bispinosa. Next base: position 43,994 of record QLOH01001177.1, on the reverse strand, counting down.
GCAATGACAAAGGACCCACATTTGGTTCATACATTTCTGTAATCTCTCTACATATTTTGTCATGATATACTTGTAAGTTGAAATTCACATTAGAAGGCATGTGGGCATTTAAGTTTGAAAAGACCTTTACAAACAATGTGTAACATCCGGAATTTAGGAATTTCTGTATTTAAGGTAGGATTTAGAAGGTTAATTATGTGTTAAGTAAGTAAGGAAAATAGCTTGGAAAGTTTGGAAATAGGATTAAGGTAAAAATGCTTAAGAATAAAAAATCTGTATTCTAGCTCAGGCTAGAATATCTAGCCTAAGCGAGTTATGCAGAAAAAATTCAGTTTTCTGTTTGCTGCTAGCCTAAGCGAGAATCAGGGGACTTTGTACATGCTCTCTGGACATTTTTAGCTTAGGCGAGAAATGGCTAGCCTAAGCGAGCCTCTGATTCTGTACATGCAACCTATCTTCTCGCCCAGGCTAGCTAGAATATCTAGCCTAAGCGAGAATACACTTAAGTGCCTAAAAACCTATTTTCTCATCAGAATTCATAACTTCTTCTTCTTCCCTTCACCACTGTTAGAGAGAGACTCCAATCCTAGAGAGAGAAAGTTCGGAATTGAGGCTTGGAGAGGAGTTTGATTCAAGAATTGCTTCCACCATCCACCTTAGATCAACATTTCCCCTTGATTTATCAAGGTTCAAGTGAGTACAACTCACACACTTACACTTTTGTGATTGCATGTCTTGAGTATGAACCCTATTCTCTAATTCCCCCTTCTTTATACTTGTAGATGTTAGCTATTATCAATTGTGTGAAAAACATGTGATTAAGTTAAGGAAATTGGTAATTTGTTTACATATTAGTTGTTATTGACATTGAGAACCCTAGCTTCGAAACTTACGAAATGTGACGTTATTGTCATTTGATGAATATCAGTTATTAGTTCACTAAGATTATGTGCATTTGAGTAATATAAGCTGGTTTCGATCGTGAGTTAAATCAAGACAGCCTTCGCGATGTGAGTTAAAAATTAAATAATTATGTGAAAACACGACTTCGGTCTAGTAAGGGTGGGATTCGTCCCCGGGGAAGACGTTCCCTGTAGTCTGAGCTCAGTTCTAACCATAGCAAGAGATAAGATCATGCCTGCTGGGTACAGCAGTGAGTGCATCATAATGTGCATATTCTTACTTGATTATGTTATATGAATTATGTTTAGTCTTCTTAATTTCCATTAACATCTGTTTCCCTGCATTCATATGCATAGTTGTATTCACTGAGATTATTATCTCACCACGCGTTATGTGGATTATATAGATGAACAGGTACCACCACCTTCAGATTCTCAGACCAGGAATTGAAGTGCTGGACTGGATGGATGTAGCTTTTGCTTTATATTAGGATGGTTTCATGTATATGTATATGTATATAAGTATTTTGAATGATAGGTGTAACTGAATGATGATAAGTACTTTAGACTTGGGTTTCTAAAGTTAAATTATAATGTACAGGTTATAAACACTATTATGTAATTAGTGGAAGTATCTTAAGCATCATGTATATATGTTAGTTTTTATTCACAGATTGTCAAGTTATCGTTGGTTGCTTTACAATTTAGTGAATATTTTGATATCCAAATTGTCACGCTTTAAATTCTAAGTTCAGAAATTGGTTTCCAACGGGCTAAATTCTGGATTAGAAATTAGGACGTTACATTTTGGTATCAGAGCAGTTCAATCCAATTGGACTGTGGTTAGGTTAGTTGTCTGTGACTTACTATGATCTCACAGTACACGTACTCATTATAGGAACTGATCACTCCTATAGTGTGTGCGTTGTACGCGGAGATTATGGTTAGTTATGTGAGTAGGATACCTCGGTCAGGAAGTTAGGACACTTCCTTAACAAGGTTAGAGCCACCCATCTTGTATTAGGAAGAGAGTAACCTAGATTAATTCCTAAGAACGATACTCCCACCATAGAAACCTTATAGAATGTGACCCTAAAGCCCTAGTGAACATTAGGCACCCCTGAGGTAGTTAGTTAAGATAGATTCATAACTTGTGGAGGATGGTATGTTGTTTGATCTATGGTATGGTCCTGATTGTGTAATTTGTATAATTTGAACGTATTGTGTGTGCTTGTTAGGTAGTAGTCCTCATAGTTAAAATTTCTTTTGATGCAAACACTTGTTAAGGTCACACTAGAGGGAATATGGGAATGTTAGTCTAGATTAGGATAGTTATCCTACTTAGAGTGAACCAAAGCTCACTTAGGCAAGCAGGAGGAATAGGAACTATTGGTAGGATGTTAGGGAGGGCCTGAATCCTTAAAGGGGTAGCTTTATAGAAAGGACATGGGAAGCCACAGAGGGAACTCTTTTATTTCCTTCAGATCCTAATAGGTAAGTTGTCTAGCCAAATTAGTTGAGTATATTAGAATGGAGTGAGTAGTGTGAGAACCTGTAGGAGAAACCAATCTATGATCTTGAGGGGGAGGTATAGGTTTCGGAACATGTATTCCAAGGATGAAGGAGTTAGGAGGTGAACTGATGTTGGAAGATGACTAGAGCGAATTTTGGGGACAAAATTCATTTTTAGGGGGGGTAGAAATGTAACATCCGGAATTTAGGAATTTCTGTATTTAAGGTAGGATTTAGAAGGTTAATTATGTGTTAAGTAAGTGAGTAAAAAAGTTTGGAAATAGGATTAAGGTAAAAATGCTTAAGAATAAAAAATATGTATTCTAGCTCAGGCTAGAATATCTAGCTTAAGCGAGTTATTTATGAAGTTCTGGAAAACGTACCAAAATTTCAGCAGTATAATAGCAAGTATGATTTTATCGTATCCACAACGAACGGTTCGCTACGTATTTACTTGTGATCAGATTATCAAGCAGAAAGCAATATTTTGGGAATTTGTTTGTGCGGAAAATAAATATGCATAAAATAACGAGATAAGTAAGATGGCTTTACTTGGATTAGGATTGAACTTCGTATCATCGCACCCCTTATGCATGTGAATCCCAATATTATTTATGAATATATTCTATAATATCTTAGCCAAACTATTATTGCTTTACCCCTAGTTACCAGCAGTAAACCACTCGAAGATAATCCATGCGGGTTCTCCCAGGCGACAAATTATCCCAGTTTGATTGCTCCACTGTTCCGTTTGTTAACACTATCAAAGAACATTATACTCCTATAGAGACTACTATGAAGAGGCCTCACACATTCCACTTCAATCATCGATTCCCTCTATATTCATATAATGATTAATGAGTACTTTTACCAATCAGAATTCAAGTTCCCTATTTCTAGCCCCCCCAAACTCACTGTTGAATTAATGAAACCATTTATCAATACATTTCATAAAACAACCTATAACTCCGGCACACCAGCGGAAGCTATGCATTAAGCAAAGTATAAAAGTATCAATATTATAGAATATGGATTCATAAATAAATACGAGAATTCACATACATTTGGGGATTGAATCAACTACATTCAATCCTATTGAGATGTTTAGCTACGCATGGTAGCCATTACAATCCAATGGAGAAGCTGTCACCTTGCTCCAATCCTAGCTCTGCCTTTGTCGTCTCTCTAATCTCCCTGCTAAACTCTATCTACTCAGAACTCCGTAGACTCTCCCTTACTTCTTTACAAAGGGTCCTATTTATACACTAAGGAAAGCTATCTTAAATCTGGAAGAAATCTGATTTGAAAACATATCTGAAAATAGATCTAAAACTAATCCGCGCAGCTGCACTCAGCGCATCTGCAGCGCAGGAAACAGTAAGCAATTCTGATATGTGCGCTTCACTTGCGCTAAGCGCAAGTGAAGCGTGGAACGCGTAACTCATTGCTCTGTTTCTTCTTTTAACAGCTTGATCTCTTCCCGATCTTATCCTTGTTTGCTTGGCTTTCCTTGTTTCCCTCTTTTTGATTTGATTCTGTGTTTATTCTGTCTTTGAATTTAAATTGGGAAGTTATCTGCAGAATCCTTGTTTAAATGGCGGTTGATTTTATCTTTATTTGCTCTGATTTAAACTTCAAATTTGCAGATCCTCTCCTCAATTAATGCTATCTTCTTTCCTCATTCAAATCTTCCCATAAATCTGCAATATTTAACAGATTTTCTATTAAAATAGCATCAAATTCAAATTCAAATTAAATAATCACAATTATTACTAAAAAGGAATTATTTTGGGGCATAAACTACTATTTTACCCTTGATAAGTGCAATAAAAATACAAGAATATATCTTATAATTTGCACTTATCAGTTATGCAGAAAAAATTCAGTTTTCTGTTTGCTGCAAATCTAGCTTAGGAGAGATCCATCTAGCCTAAGTGAGAATCAGGGGACTTTGTACATGCTCTCTGGACATTTTTAGCTTAGGCGAGAAATGGCTAGCCTAAGTGAGCCTCTGATTCTTTACATGCAACCTGTCTTCTCGCCCAGGCTAGAATATCTAGCCTAAGCGAGAATACACTTAAGTGCCTAAAAACCTATTTTCTCATCAGAATTCATAACTTCTTCTTCTTCCCTTCACCACTGTTAGAGAGAGAGACTCCAATCCTAGAGAGAGAAAGTTTGAAATTGAGGCTTGAAGAGGAGTTTGATTCAAGAATTGCTTCCACCATCCACCTTAGATCAACATTTCCCCTTGATTTATCAAGGTTCAAGTGAGTACAACTCACACACTTACACTTTTGTGATTGCTTGTCTTGAGTATGAACCCTATTCTCTAATTCCCCCTTCTTTATACTTGTAGATGTTAGTTATTATCAATTGTGTGAAAAACATGTGATTAAGTTAAGGAAATTGGTAATTTGTTTACATATTAGTTGTTATTGACATTGAGAACCCTAGCTTCGAAACTTACGAAATGTGACGTTATTGTCATTTGATGAATATCAGTTAGTAGTTCACTGAGATTATGTGCATTTGAGTAATATAAGCCGGTTTCGACCATGAGTTAAATCAAGCCGGCCTTCGCTCTGTGAGTTAAAAATTAAGTAATTATGTGAAAACACGACTTCGGTCTAGTAAGGGTGGGATTCGTCCCCGGGGAAGACGTTCCCTGTAGTCTGAGCTCAGTTCTAACCATAACAAGAGATAAGATCATGCATACTGGGCACAGTAGTGAGTGCATCATAATGTGCATATTCTTACTTGATTATGTTATATGAATTATGTTTAGTCTTCTTAATTGTCATTAATATCTGTTTCCCTGCATTCATATGCATAATTGTATTCACTGAGATTATTATCTCACCACGCGTTATGTGGATTATATAGATAAACAGGTACCACCACCTTCAGATTCTCAGACCAAGAATTAAAGTGCGGCACTGGATGGATGTAGCTTTTGCTTTATATTAGGATGGTTTCATGTATATGTATATAAGTATTTTGAATGATAGGTGTAACTGAATGATGATAAGTACTTTAGACTTGGGTTTCTAAAGTTAAATTATAATGTACAGGTTATAAACACTATTATGTAATTAGTGGAAGTATCTTAAGTATCATGTATATAAGTTAGTTTTTATTCACAAATTGTCAAGTTATCGTTGGTTGCTTTACAATTTAGTGAATATTTTGATATCCGAAGTGTCACGCTTTAAATTCTAAGTTCAAAAATTGGTTTTCAACGGGCTAAATTCTGGATTAGAAATTAGGACGTTACACAATGTACGCTACACATTATCATTTTTGTTGTTAAGCTTCATGACAAGACATATATGATGATGGAGTTTTTGTTTTTACTAGTAATTTATCACAGATAAATAACGCATGACCAAGTTTAGAATTATTTTTACTAGCCATATGAAAATTTCATTTTTTGGTGGTGCATGTCTTAGCTTTTCTGATGAGTGATCATGCTAAAATGACAATACTGCTGTTGTGGTTTGCTTTGGAAAACTGTTTGTAACTTTTACTAGTTCTTGTTTTTCACTACTTTATTTGCAAGTGCCTCGGTGCTTGGGTGATATGGTTCTTGTTATTTCCAGTAGAAAAGGGTGGTTGTATACCTTTTATGTGGCCTGGGTTGCTGTACAGGCAGTGAGTGTTCTTTTAACAATTTTGTTTCTTGTTATGATACTGCATTGGTGCAGCACTGGTTTCATCTGGAGAGTGCCCATTCTATTTCTATTTGTTTTGGTGATGTTTGGTATAATAAGCTATTGTGTTTGGTGCTGCATTGCATTGGTACCGTTGATTTTGTAAAGGGATCTTAATTTCCTTAGCTTTTGACAAGTTCCTTTATTTGTTTCAAAGGCTAATGTGTATTGTGTATTGTATTTAAATCTCTTTATCTTTGTATTTCCTTAATAATGTGTTGTAATTGGGTTTGAGCATCCCTAGTGCTCTTGTTAATACATTTCTTTGCTTATAAAAAACATGAAATTTGACTCTAGTAGCCGGCATGTTAGTATTTATATTTTATATGTTTAGATTAGTAATTAAAACAATATGCTATTTCATCCAAATGGTGAACTAATTTATTAGTGTTGTTTATTGGATTCAATTTATTTAATATAGTTCAAAATATACAAAATGAATGCAGGAAAAATATAACGTGTTAAATTATAATTCAATAATAATAATAATAACAATAACGACCGGTAAAAATGCCCTTATAATATACTTCCACCATTTCTACTTAACTGTCCATTTTGACAAAAAAAAATTAGTTTCTATTTAATTGTCCACTTACAAACCCAAAGCAGCAATAATAAATATTTTTCCTATCGTACCCTTCAGCTATTTCTGATGCAGTAATAAATGACCTTGAAAACTAATGAGACTCAATAAATACTAATGCTACTAGTATCACTTAACTACTACCATTCAATTACATTCAGTCAACGAAAAAATAAATTCAACCCTCTCCAACTATTTAATTCTACAATTACAACAAAGGAAAAAATAAGAGGAAGATTTAGAGACACATGGAATGGAAGAAGACCGTGAAGCTGTTTTGAAAGAGGACGAAGTTGAAGACTCCATGTACTACAATGAAGATGACAGTGACACGAGCATGCAAAACAACACAATAGAGACTGTTGAAGATTTGGAATTGGTTAACGTTCTTGCGCCTATTCATGGAAGGCCTAAAGTAGCATAATATGACTTAAATGCACCTGCAAAATATGATTTTGATTTGAATAAATTTCTAGATGAAGGGGAGAACGCTTTTTAGGAGAAAGAGTATCAAGAAGTGGTTAGGATAATTTTAAAAATTTATCTTTCTAAATTTTATAAAGAGTAGAAAAGATTTTTTGTTTTGTAAAGCCTAACATTATCTCAACTGTTTTGTACTTTCTCGTCCATAATAACTTTGTTGAGAAGTAGAATTATCATTTTCTTCTTTTTGTTTACGTTTTGAAAAGAATATGACGCATACAATTAGAAGTAAAGTCCAATTTTTTAAAATATTTCTTTAATTCTTTTTTTTCGTCAAGTGATAAGTAGATTGCAGATGAAACATTGATAAGTAGATTGCAGGTGAAACAAAAAATTGATTTTAGTACAGGAAACAAAAAAATTTATACGAATAAAATTTTAATTAATCATAAAATAATAAATATATAGCAAAACCATAACACTACATGACGGTAATGAAAACAAAATATACGAAGTAATACTAACACATCAGATGAGGATAAGAAGAAAAGTCCAACAATAAAAATAGTACTAGTAAGAACCAAAGCAAGTAACGTGACTACAACCCAGTCACTATAGGCATCAACCAGAAACATCATTTAAATAATTCAAATTTTCTTGCACCAATGTTGGATCACACTTCAGTTGGGTAGGGAGTTGGTTGACCCTCTCTAGGCTTCCTTTTTTCATATGTGGAATTTTATATCTATTGGAACCTTTAACTTTCATTAGTTCTATCATGCATGATTATAATGTTAAAAATATTCTAGTAGAAATCACAATGGAAAAGCTTTCAAATGACTTTATGAGTGCACTTACAAGTTCATCAATGGTTTCAGGTGATTCTTTGTATTGCATTGATTGTATAACACTAAAGAATAAGATCTAAGACATTTAAATCTGGAGAGTTTGCAGGTTGGCACATCAAACGAATATCAAACCCATTTTGTATAATTGCTTGTTGGAACTCATCATCATCCTCTTCAATATGAGTTTTTGCATTATCCTGTTGGATAAATATTGGAGACCGTAAGTCATTACATTTGTCTCCAATGTTCATGCAACTCTATTAGCACATGTCCTTTTAGCTGGTTCTTAGGTAATGAATGGAAAATTCCGATTTTTCCAGAGAATAATTCATTTCCTTCATAATCAAATCTTGGACAAACTATAGCAACTAAAAACATAACTTTACCAATGAAATTTTTGTTGTTACAAGTACGATGTGGATCTTCCTTGTCCGGTAACAAAAAATAATTTTCAGACTTCTTTGTCATATAGAACCATTTGATCATGTGGTATGCTACTATCTTCGAGCATTGACAAGCAAAATTGCAATCGAGATTTTCTAGTTCCTTCCTTCAACACTGGTTTTATTGCATTTGAGTGGCGACGTGCATCACCTGCCTTTACAAGGTGAAACAATGATGTTGCATTTGTATTCAAAGCATAAGCCATTGAACAAATGGTTGTCCGTTGCAATATAGGAATTTCATGAATTTGAGCGTGATCAATTTGAACCATCTTCCGCCCATAATTTATTGTCTATTTTTGAGACACATCACCTATGCTTTTTTGTTATTGTTTCCAAATTCGCTGAATAGTTTCCTTAGAGATCGAAAACGGTGAATCCACCACCACGCCTTTTAGTCCTCTTTTAATTTTCCATTGGTACTTCCTCGCAGTAAAATGAGATATATTGCTCTACACTTTTCATTGGTTAACGTTTTAAATTTCCCCGTGTCATATCTAGATACTACCACTTCATGTACATCATTCATATTTCCTTGCATTTAAAAAATAGAAATCACGCTATTTCAGTGGACATGTTTTAACTATTATTATAATAAAATATAGCGCAATAGACTAAAATTCAATGAAAAGAATTACAATAAATTTTAAAATAAATTAAACAAAAGCAATAATACACGTTATGATAGTCCTATTTTTATATTATCATAAAATTAAAAAATAGACTAAAGTTCAAATAGTACAAGTTATGGATAAGGATATTTTTATATTATCATAAATTCATAATATTGTACCTCGAGGCTATTATATTCTCTTCAAAATTGAAATGATACAACAAAGATATCTAATAATTAAAAATTTAAATAAATTTAATACAAGGAGTTCAAGATTAAATTGAAAATAAATAAATTTTATATAAATAAAATTAATTAAAAATTTGAAAAAACAATTAGTATAAATATTTGAATTTGATTGTAAAGCAATATTAAACCTTATGGATGGTTCTATTTTTATCGTACAATTGCATTTTTTAAGACATTGCATTCAGTGTGAACTTGAACACTACAAGAAAATTGCCCAATAGTGACCGAAATTGCGGTCACTAATTGGCTAAATTCGGTCGCTAAACAACGTAGCGACCGATTTTATGACCAAAATATTATTCAATGGCTATATCTCATGTCGCTAATATACATTGACCGATTTTTTAGTGACTAATTTTGTGACCGACTTTACTGATCTATTTTAGTGAATGCTTTTGTTACCAATTAGGCGATTACTGTGACTGATTTTGTGACTAACTTTGAGATTGATTTTGTGACCGATTTCAAAAAAAATAAAAATATCACTAATTCAATTACTATTTTCTTCTTTATTTAATTAAAAAATAATTTCAACTTAATTAATTTTATTAACGAAAGATATAAAATTTGGATAGTTGTAATTTGAATTGGAATTTGAAATTTGAATTCTTATTTAATTAATACAATAAAAATTATGTAGATTCATATATATATATATATATATAAACAATATAATCAGGGGCGGAGGGCTTTGGGGGCAAAAGGGGGCCATGCCCCCCCTCATTTTTTTTTAAAAATATATGCATATAATATGTGTATATTTATATTATTTTATAAATTTATATGTTATATATTATTCAATAAAATTATATAGTGGAAGTTTAGATAGAATGAGACATGATTTACTAGATGATAAATTAATTGGAACTAATAAGATAACTTATTGAATTATAAATGTTTGATTTAAGTAAATAATTAATTTAAAATTACATATATAAAAACACATTTACATAAAGTTTATGATATAAATGCTAAATAAACAAAAGTATAATATTAGTTAATTATAGTTTTAGTTTTATTTAAGAAAATTTAAATTCTTATTAGTTTTTTAATGATAAAACATTTGATTAAAAATAATTAAAATAAATTATAAAAATAAAATAATAATTAAAATAATTCAAAAAAAAATAATTTACATAAAATATGTATATGGGTGGAGATCAACTTACTTCAAGAGTGACTCTTGGTAAAATTATTCCGCTTATAACTTTTTGTAGAATACAAAGTTAACAAATCTAACTGTTAAATATATAATATGATACCAACATGATGATTATACATACCAAATTTTGGATAAATTGGACATTCATAGGTATTTGATTATGTATCAAATGATTTTAAAAATTTATGAAATTTTACAGACTTGATCTATTTAATGAAAACTGTAAGTCAATATTGTTTACAGAACGTTATTAAACGGGGTAATTTTACCAAGAGTTACTCCAGATTTTAGTGGATCTTCACCTATAATATATATATAAACTATGAGGTCTGATCTTAATTGACTATCATTGTATATTCAATTTAGTTTTTATTTTAGTTATATTATAATTTTATAATTATATATTTAATAACAAAATATTATTTAGGATGGGGTATTGATTGAAAAAAAATTATATTATTGGCCCCCCTTGACATCACTGGCTGGCTTCGCCCCTGAATATAATGAAGTGTGTCCAACCTAATACATAATTACAGAAGAATAAAAATCAATTAACTACTAAATGAACAACTGAAGAACAATGAACAATACAATGAACAAATACTTAACTAAAAATCGACATCAAACATACAAAAAAACCAAGCAGCATTGGGCAACAACGCCCCACCCCCGATCAGAACCAACAACACTGAGAGCAAAGAACAAAGAAGGGAGGGGAAAGATACCCCATCAGAGCCATGGTGCCCCAACCACTTCACTGCGTTGGCACCGTCACGAGACGCGACTCCGCCCTTGTTGGTCGTAATATCCTACAAAAATTGGTCACTAAATCAGTCACACAATAAAATTTAGTGGCCGATTTTTTATTGTCACTAATTTCTACTCCTAAATTGGTCGCAAAATCAAAATTAGTGACTGGAATATCAGTTAGTAATTTCCGGTCAAAATCAGTCACAAAATCAAAACTAATGACTGATTTCTCATTCACTAGTTTCTTCTCAAAATTGGTCCCTAATTCAGTCACAAAATCAAATTTAATGATTGAAAATTCGGTCACTAATGTCTAGCGACCAATTTAGTGACTGGAAAAAAATTGGTCACTACTTTCACACAATGATATGAAAACTGGACCGAACCAATCGGTTCGACCGGGAACCGGCCCGGTGATCGGTTCGTTAAATCCAAAAAAGCGGAGGATCTCAGAACCGATCAAGAACTAGTCGAACTGGTAAAAAATCGGTGTCAGAAAACCGGTTGAACCGGTCCTTTTAAAAAAATTCAATTTTTTTATTTTTTATTTTTTATTTAATCTAAAACATTTTTAAAATTAATAAAGACATGTATTTAAGAATTACATATAGATATCTATTATTTTACTAATTATTATATTTTTTGCCTTATAAACCTTATAATAGGGCTATTTATACTGATTTACAACTTTATATATCTTAATTTCTTATAACTTTATGTTATTTTATTAATTAAAATGTTATATAATATTAAAAAATATATTTAATTAAAACCGGTTCGACCACATTTGAACCATTGAACCACGAATCGTTTCACTGGTTCAATTACCGGTCCGATTTTTAAAACATTGCTTTCACATCCAAATAATAGCTCAGTCACTAAATCGGTCACTAATCACCAATATTTTAGTAGTGAAAATGGTGCAATAGAGATAATAATATCAATATAAACAAAAAGCATAAATAAATTTGAAACTCAAAATAAAAAACTTAACAAAGTAAAAGTCAGGTTCCTCTGAATCGAAATTTGATGCCACATTTACATTAAGACCTTTTTAAAGAGTAAATTGAAAAATGAATAAGTTTTATATAAATAAAATGAATTAAAAGTTAAAAAAATTAATACCACTATTTGAATTTTATTCTACGTCATTGATATATATATATATATGTATTGCTCCTTAATCCTATTTGACAATAGAAAAATAAATTAAACATTAATTAGTTTGATAGTATTAGAATAAAGAGTAAAATAATTTAATAAAATTGAATTAGATCTAAAATCCTTCTAACATCTGTATCGACTTCCGTGACTTCATCACTCTTTGTCTCACTTGGTTCCTTGTTTAAATCAAATAAAAATTGACTTGACATTTCTGAAGATATTGGACTTGCGTTTAGGTTAAAAGTAAAATCTTTAAGGACTGCATCAGTAACCTCATTTGAACTAATCTCTTTCGCAACTTGACTCTCCATATTCAGATGCGTGAACTCAATGTTTAAATCTATATCAATTAATGGAGTTTTACTCTTTGAAGTCATTTTTTTAAAGATAGTAATCTATTCAACTAAATCACATATATATAATGTAGTTTTAAATTTTTCTAAAAGTTTTTGGTGGGAAGTAGAAATGTGATGTTTCACTTTTATTTTTCATTTTCAGTGGGAAGCAGAAATGTTGAACTTTTTAGATTGAGAATAAGACTATAAGAGGGAATTGTTTAAGTACGTGGGAGACTAGTAATTAATCAGATAAATAAATGAAGAGAGATAAAAGTAAAAGGGAAAAATGGTAGGACATGAAAAATCAAATTTATTTTCTTGAAAACAAGAGTAATAATTATATTCATTAGCATAGCATGTGTGTTTTTTTTGTCTAAATGGACAATTAAATAGGAACAAATGCAATACATTATAGCGACGGTTGTAACTGCCACAAAGTTCTTCTCCTTCCAACATTTGGATTTTTATAGTGGCGGTCAGAATTGCCGCTAAATTGCCAATGCAAGTGTTGCTGATGGTTATACCCATGGTTGCTCAAACCATCACTAAAGTGAATAAATGCGACAATTTCACCGACAATATGGTAACCGCCTCTAAGTTATTTCACGACGGTTAAAACAACCGCTTAAAAATTGTGTTTTTGATATCCAGCTGGTAAAAAGGCTAGTCTAAATTGGCTGCTAAAGACATAATGACACTGGTAGAATTCAGTTTTGCAATAGAAGCAAATGTGTCTTCATAGTCTACTCCGTATGATTATGTGAACCCCTTGGCCACCAACCTAGCCTTGTATCATTCTTCCATTATTAAAATATAAAACTGATTTTCTCCCCTTATGGAAGATTCACGAGTTCCCATGTTCCATTCTTCATCAATGCATTTATTTCTTCTTCAACAATAGCTTTCCACTTAGGATGTTGGACAACTTCTTTGACATCACGTGGAACCTTTATGATATCAAAATTTGTAACAAAAGCCCCGTATTCCTGTGGCAGGTTCTCATAGGACATAAAATTACCAATGGGATGTTGAGTGCAAGACCTCACCCCCTTTCTCAAAGCTATAAGTTTGTCAAGAGCATCTATAATTGAACAATCATTGATTGGACCAGAAAATGTGTTACCTGTGTGGGACTTAGGAGATTCTGTATTCATGTTAGAGGGTTGAGTTTAGGTATGGCAATAGGGCGGGTCAGGGGTGGGTTTTGCTCTCCCCGTCCCCGCCCCCTCAAAAATTAGGGTGGGTTCGGGTTTAAAGAGGTACGAACTTATGAAACCCAACCCCATCCCTGTGAGTCACCGTCGAGTTTGGGTGCGGGGCAGGTTCTGCACCCCAAAACCCGCCCTGGTCAAAGGTGGGTCGGGTTCAGGGTCGGGTTTTTTCCCATCAAAGTCGGGGGCGGGGCGGGGCAGGGTGGGTCGGTACTCACGGGTTCGAGTTTGATTGTCGTTCCTGGTTGAGTTTGCTTCAAAGAATTATAGGTCTCTAGCTCCCCATGAGTCTTCCTCTTCCTTGAGTGCACTAGCAATTCTTTTCCACCACCCCCTTCGTCTTGAATTCCTTCTACCAAGGGAATTTTTACAGCTTTTGATTCAGGTATTTTTATAGTTTCTGGTTCAGGTATTTAAGGAATTTATACAATTGTTGGTAAAGAAATTACATGCTTTGGGATCTGCTCGAACTCCAAAGGCTGAAATTCTCTGCTCGGTATCTCCCTCTGAATGCCATCTTTGGAGTATAAGGTCTGGTCCTCAAAGAATGTAGCATTCATATTGGTATAGAACCTCTTTGTGGTTAGTGAGTAACACATGTACGTACCCTTTTTGGTTTGGAGAGTAGCATAGGAAGATAAACTTTATGGATTTTGGGTCAAGTTTGCTTTGGTTAGGTTGGTGATTATAGAAAAAAGGTTGTACAACCAAACACTTTTGGCGGTATGTTGGTGAAGAGAAGAGATGAAGGTTAGGATAATGTGGCAGGAGATTTTGAAGTGGTGTCTTGTATTTGAGGGCTTTGGAAGGCATGCGGTTAATTAGGTATGTTGAATAAAGGATAGCTTCAGCCCGAAATGATTGGGGTACATTTGTTGACATCATGAGGGATCTAGTGACCTCCAATAGGCGCCTATTATTGCGCTATGAAATTCCATTCTGCTGGGGTGTTTAAGAACATGATGTATGGTAGATGATCCCATGTTTGTGGAGATAAGACTCAAGTGTTGCATTGTAGTATTCTTTACCATTATAAGTTCTTAGAATCTACACCTTGGTTTGAAATTGGGTCTGGACCATTTGGTTGAAAACTTCAAATATTTTTGTGACCTCAGGTTTTTCCTTCATGAGAATGACCCAAGTGTTCCTTCTGTGGTCATTAGAGGTGTCAAAATGGACCGGCCCGACCGAACCCGCAATATGGGAGGGCTTGGACACTCAAATGAGAGGCCCAAATTTTTGCTGCGCTTTTTATCCCGAAAATGAAAAAGCCCGCTCTTAAGCGGGTTCGGGCCGGGCTGCCCGGTCGGGCTAACGGGCAGCCCGTTTTTTTAAATGCCTTGCTGTCCAGAGTAATTAACTTTTTCACCCTATAAATATGGAATTTAACAATATCGTTATTAACTTGAACATGAAGTGAGCATATAAGAAGATTAGAAATTTAACAAGAGGTAGATACAATTATATATTGATTTTGGAAGCATCTAAGTAGATCTGTTTTTCCTTTCTCTCCTCAATTAAAACTATTTCAATTTTATTGGCATATCTCTTGGAGAAAGAACCCATTCCACAGAGTAACTTATATTTAATTACGGTAATATACTAACTTATATTATATTGATCTCTTTAGGGTCAGACTTCAGGGTAGATCTTATTGGAAGAAGATATATATGATTTACTACTGGAATATTTGATTGAATTAATATGCACATGTACATGTTGATGAGACGTACTGTATCCTCACTCAAACCAAGTAAAAAAATTATTTTTGTTATGTTTAAAAACTTAACTTTTAAATCTATTATTTTATCTACTCAATTCTTAGATCAATAGTAGTCACCGCTGCTACTATTTATCTTTTTTTGTTTTGTAAAGAAATCACGTGAATGAGGAGCAACATCTTGTGTCCATTATAGTGTTTTGTCATATATGAAAAATACTAGTCTAAAAATCTTATTATAGTGAAGTGAGTGATGTTTCAAGAATATGGCATATGGTGGGATTTTTAGTAAATGATTTTTATAATTAAATTGTAATTTTTTTAGTTTTGTAAAAGTATAATTGTTTACAATTTTTAATGAGCAACATTTTTGAATAAGTTAGTTTTTTTTTAACCGGGCCGGCCCACACAAGCCCGCTACCCGCACAGGGCCGGGCTAGGGCACTAAGTTCACAGGACCAAATTTTTTCCGGGTATTTTAGCCCTGTCCGCACAAGCCGCTACCCGATGCGGGCCGGGCCGGGTAGCCCATTTTGACACCTCTAGTGGTCATCTATAAAGGTCACAAACCATCTACCTCAAGAAATAGTCTTAATTCGAGAAGGGTTTATCATGTCTAAAACATGCAACCAAAATATTACCTTTATGTGTGTTTGTTATGAAAAATCTCAAAGTAATTTCGAAATACTTCACGCTGATTCTCAAGGTATATTCTGGGACTAGAATCTGAATCATCTTTAAAGATTTTTTTTGAGAAATAGGTTTATTTAAAGGAAATGTAGAATTTCGAATAATTATCAGAAGTTGTAATGTCTCCTCTATCATTAAACTTGAATTTGAATGAAAGTTATACAACTTTATAAGAAATTTAAGGGAAAACAAAAGGAAAAGAAAGTTCTAAATTAAATGAACAAGAAATAATGTTCAAAGAAATTAAGAAAAGAAAAGGAAAAAGAAGCAATTCTAAATAGAAGAAGTAAAAGAACTTTTGAATTAATAACGTAAAATCTAAACAATGGTGGATTACATACATCGTCTCTCACGGAACCAGTAGTCACGAAAGAAGGGACGCATTTGGTATTCAAAGAGGTTTCATCAATGAAAATCCAACCTCTGTTCTAACAACAATGATCCTATTTATAGGGTTGGGAAGTCTAAAAGCTAATTTATTACAATTTGACACGTATAAACATAAACTAACTTTACAACTGTCCGAATTCCAAGTCTATTGTAATTGAATCAGAAGAACATAACTTCTTCTAACTGCTTCTAATGGCTTTCTGTCTTGTGACTTCAAACTTGAATTCTTGAAAAATCTTGGATTTGACTTCGAAAATTGACTGACTTCACTTCTTAAAATTTTCTAAGTCCTTTTCATAGAAATCTTTCAAATTCGAGATGCAGATATTCTTTGAAACGCAGATATTCTTCGAATCTTTCTATCTGTCAGAACTTCAATTGTATCCTTTGCTTCAAACTCGAAGAGCAACACCTATTATAACTTAGAAAAGATTATTTCACTCCAACATTGTGCCAACAGACCTGGTGTAGAGGGAGTTGCATTTGCAGTTTGAAGGGTTTGTTGGAATGGTTTTTGCAGAACTTCCATTTGTTCTTTGCTTAATGGTCCTGATTCCGCTGCACCATTTGTTTTTCTCCTTCTGACCTATTAACAACATCGATATTTACCCGATTTTCCCTGCCACGATGAGCCTTCATCTTTGTTGGTTTGCCATGAATGAACCAACAAGTGTAATGAGTGTGTCCAGATTTCTAGCATTGATCATACCAGCCTCGTGATTTCCGTGTATTGTGTTGTTGGTATCCTTTGGTAGCAAGAGTCAAACCTTCAATATTTCGACTCTAATTTTGACCACCCAACATGATTTTCTTCCTGCTCTCTTCCTTCTCACTTCTGAAAACGCCTCACGGATGCTTGGAATTGAAGAGGCTTTGTTCCCAAAATTCTTCCTCGTACTTCATCAAAAAGTTTTTATATAGGCCTAGCAGAAACTTATAGATGTGATACTACTCCAAAAGTTCCTTGTATTTATTCTTATTTTCCACAATTTCTACTTGATGTCCTCATAGATATCTAATTGTTGCCAGAATTGGGTGAGAGTATGGCAATATTATGTGATTGTAGAGTCATCTTGACGCATATCATGGAGAAGACTCTTGATCTCAAAATTTGTCAATGTGTTGTCGACATTGGAATAGGTTTATTTGGTTGAGCTCCAAATTTCATGGGTTGGGCCATAGTGCATGAAGTTTTCCCCAATTTCAATGGTCATCAAATTCAACAACCATGACATCACAAGGTTGTTCTTGAGTTTCCATTTTTGGTAGTTGGAATCCTCCTTTACTTGTTCTTTAGACTTGTCGGTGATGTACTCTTAATTCCCTTCCCTTAAGGTAAATACGGACTGATCTAGCCCACTGAGTGTAGTTCTGGCTATTTAGCTTGAAGCCAGTAATTGGTAAAATAATTGGTTTGGTCAGCTTTGGAACATGGGGTAGTTCCTCTCATGCCTTAGATTTTGGGTTAATGACCTCGTCAGCCATGGATGAAATTGAAGGAAACTACGTCTGGATCAAATTGTGCTTTGATACCATGTAGAATGGTACTATTCATCCCTTAATTCAAATAGCTTACAATGTAGGCTATAAACACAAAACTGAGTGGCTGGACTCAGAAGACTAAAAACGGAAATAAATAATTACAAGGCTAGAAATCAAATCTGTGAATACTTCTATAATTACATGATCCTAATTTAAGTATGATACAGTTGACCAATCCTAACATAAAGCCCTTAGAGTAAGTTTAATAAAGCAAGGAATAATTTCCTTATTTATAGCCTAATCAAATCTGATCTAATTCGTGGAACCTAGACAAAATCTGATCTCCAACAACACTCTATTTTATCAATATAAGTAATGGGATATTTAAGTCATTTTGATTGATTTATTTTAAACCCCCTCCCACCCCTCCCCTCCAAATCTCTCAATTATTGAAGGGGAACAAAAATACTACCAGGAGGGATTTTAGCCCCCTACTAAAAAATTGAACCAAACATGAAAGACCTCTTAAAATACCTCTCCTCCCCCTAATTCCCTCATCTAAATAGCATGTTAATTGTGGAAATTGATGTGAAAGGGATTAGAAGGGGGTGGCCGAGTGGGGAGGGGGTTATTTGAACCGTTAATTGTTTAATTACACCCTCCACTTATATAAATTAAAATTTATGTTCACAATAACACATTTATGGAGTTTATAAAATATTATGATTCCTATTAATGAATGTCTTAGAGATATTGGTTAAAAAGTATTTGCAATATTTTATTAAATGTTTTTATCACCAATATTATTTCCTATGAAGCTTTGGAGGCACAAATCACATGAAATTCCTATGTGATTTTGTTTAACAAATAAAATAAAAATATGTTAAACTACAAAATAGAAACCCCATCAAATCTCCCACGGTCACACACTTAAAATTCCCATAGTTGCACACTAAAATGTTTGTTTTGTACCTTTGCCTCCAACACCTGATCACGGCTTGTAAAGCTGGTTGCCAACACTACTATCCCATCACCTCTACAACTCATTCCTGCTACAACCACCTCACTGCCACTGCTACCTCATTGCCTCTGTGGTTGGTCACCTCCATAACCATCCTTATTATCCCTGTAATCCCTTGTAGTAACCAACAATGAGATAAAAATATGCAACTCTACTCCTTTGTATTGTCTGATTTTAAATTACGATTACAAATAATAGATTTTAATATTGTGTGTTTTTATGTGATATGATAGAAAATTGTTTCCAATTGGTTGATATTCACTTATATATTTTTTGTTGATTAGTTTATTTTTATTTTATTTTGGAGAAAAACATTTAATCTTCTGATTAAGAGGAAACTAATGAAGGAAATTAAATATTTGATGATATATAGTTTAGAAGCAAATGTTACTTGTGAAGATGTAAAAATGGCTGGGATGAATTTGGCTCTAAAGATGAACTTACTAGGTATTCTATGAATTATGCTCGATGTAAGCGTTTTGGAGTTGCTAAATTAAGTTCAAAAAATTGATTGGCTAGTAAACCCCATTACAAAACAATGAATTGGCTATGAATGCATGAATTAGTTTAGATAGAACAATTAAGATTTCAATTGTTTTTCTTGAGCATAATTATGAGCCAAATTCAAGCAAAATACATACTTTTTTTTCTATATATTTAATAATACATATTTTTAAATAAGTCTTATCTATTTACTGCATTTCAATTCAAATAATATATAAAAATAAAAATTAAGAATCTTAAAAAATAAGAAACTTAAGAACTATATCATATTTTAAAAAAATATGTAAGTTTGTCTTCATTATTTAACTATTAATATAATTAAAATTATCTAATTATTACATCAGGGTGAGTTCAAGGCAAGTACTTACACCCCAAAAATCACCCTTGTCCTGTCAAAATCGGGTCAGGTAGGTTTTTATTAAACAGATCAATGCATGTTTTCTCGTTAAAAATCAGGACAAGGGTAGGTCGGCACCCACGAGTTTAAGTTTGATTGTCATCTCCTTACTCTCTAACCACTTGAGAGTTTATGCTAGTCCTTGACAACCAATCAATATTTTCCCACTAAATCAAACAAATTACAACAGATATTGACTTCACCTCCTCAGACTATACAACAGGTATATGACTTTGTCTCCTCAAACTCTACTAATTACCATAATTTGAAATAAAAGAGAGGTTATACAATAAATATATGCCTTCCACAAATTAAATAAATATTGATGGATTGAATAAAATAAGATATTCTATGACATTTTTAAGTCTCGAAGTCAACAGTTTAAAAGGCATCTTATACATGCACCCAAGAAAAGAGATAGGGAGATGAGATGCTAGCATCTCCATCGATGTAAAATCGAATGCTTTTCAAAGTTAATCCGCTGGAGAGCTCTAAGCAAATTTTGTGAACATTTTGAGTTGCTGCATTTTTTATTTTCTGTTTTAAAAAATAATTAAAATTAAAGTAAATAATATACTACCTCCGGTCCTAATTATAAGAACATTTTAACCACTTCATAAGAATTAAGAAAATTGGTTAATTTAGTTGATCACAATAAATTTGTCATGAATATGAATCATTTTTACCTAATTACCCTTGAATTTATTGAGATCCATTATCTTTCTCTCTCCATTTAATTACTTATTTGTGTCATTCTCTCTCTATTCATTAATTACTCACCTATTTTCACTAGTAGCTAGGGTATTTTTGTCAAAAAATAATTAATGCAAGGGACAATCTAAAAAGGTTTTTATAATAAGGACCAAGAGCAACTCTCCAAAAGGTTCTTATAAATAGCACCGGAGGTAGTAATATATA
The DNA here is from genome assembly GCA_026901365.1 of Sesbania bispinosa. Taxonomy (NCBI): domain Eukaryota; kingdom Viridiplantae; phylum Streptophyta; class Magnoliopsida; order Fabales; family Fabaceae; genus Sesbania; species Sesbania bispinosa. The sequence goes on along the minus strand of QLOH01001177.1, from coordinate 22,961 downwards.
CGTATGGAACAAGTTGTGGGGTCAATTTAAGAAATTTATGATAATTGATGAGTTGGAGATAAAAAATAATTGTATTACTTAAAATAATAAAAAAATATATAATATAGAAAAGTTATAAAATATTGTTCAGGACTTATGAGGGATACCGAGATAGAGATAAGCTAAAGTAAAAGGTAAAACCTATAGGTAATTTAACTATCATTAGAATAAATTCTTGATCCATTTCCCAAAAACACTTGATAAATGTGAAGTTCATCAATCCATCCAAACCGGCCGATTTCTTATCGGGGTGGGAATAGGCCAATCGACCTGTCAGGGGCTTGCGGCCTAGCCTGTTTATGGTCTGGCCTGACCTGGCTCGTTTATTAAAAATGTCAGGTTAATGCGTGTTAAAAGGCATGTTTAGTTAAATAGGTCAGGCTACAGGCCTATGAAAAAGCCTATTAGGCTTGACAGGTCGGTCTGTTTAATATAATAATATATAATATATTAAATTAATAGGTGGGGATCAAGTTACTCCAGGAGTAACTCTTAGTAAAGTTACTCCGTTTAATAACTTATTATGAATGTTGATTTTTGTCAATCCAACCGTTCAATTGAAAGTTCTCATTAAGTAGATCAAGTATATAAATTCTCATAAAATTTTAAAAATCGTTTGATACTTCATCAAATAACTTCAAATTAACGTATAATATACTTTTCAAAATATATGTAAATATTGACTATAAAATTACATACCTACAAATGTCCAAATTATCTAAAATTTGGTATGTATTATCATCACGTTAATATCACATTATTGAACGGTTAGATTTGTGAAATTTCTATTCTACAAAAAGTTATTAAGCGGAGTAACTTACCAAGAGTTACTCCTGGAGTAACTTGATCCGACCCTAAATTAATTATATAAATAACTATAAATATAATTAAAAAATTTATAATATAGTAAAAATTAGAATAAATTAAATTAATTATATAAAAAAGCCTACTTAAAAGGCCTGCCGGCCTGCATAGACTTATAGGTCTGTTGACCTGCTGGTAGGCCACGTTATAAAACATGCTTCTAAACAGGCTTACCGCCTTACAGGCCAGACCAAACTTTTTCGTAGGCCAAGCCAAGCCTTACAAAAGGCCTGTAACGGGTAACAGACCCATGCTCAGACTTAGGAATTAGGAGTCATGCCAGGTTCAGGCTTGTCAAAGCCTGGCGTGTTCCCACCCATAATTCTCAATAACCTCTTTCAATTTGAAAAGAGAAATCACTTGGCTATTACTATTTTCGTAAGAGATATGAAATGGGACCATCAGGCATCAAGAGAAGGACGCTTCCAAATAGATTCAAAATAATACTAGAAAAGTGATCAACAACCTTCGGATATTCATTTTAACATTTCATTTATATGTATAGATAAATACAAATAGGTAATTAAGTAGCTTGATAGTGATATATTGGTTAAGAGACCTAACTCAATTAGTGAGGTCGTGATTTAATTTGATCTACCTCATTTTTTTAAAATAAACTCTCTTGAGTCTCTTTTACAGAAGTGATTTATTTTAATTAAAGAATAACAAAATGTTAACATCAATCAAGTAATTAATTAGAGAATGAAATTAAAAAAAGAAAGATAATCGTGCCACTAACCACTTGCGTTTTTAAGCATATGATAAGATGAGAGATGCAAAACCAAAGGTGTTTAATTTGCACGAGTTCCATTCCATCCCTTTAGGGATTTTTAAATCTGTTTAATATATATTACACATAATAATAAATAAAAAATATAAAATATTTTATTAGAGAATATAATATTTAATATTATTTATGCAGTAAATATTGTAATAATTATGTTTTTTATAAAATTTTTCTACTTTAAAATTTATTATCGTATGCAATATTATATGATTAAAAAAATCACTTTAATAATTCTGCAACCAATTGGAAATAAGGAAGATCCGTTACGTAATTGCAGGACTCCCAGATCTGGCAATGCATCATGCATGGAGGAGGAGGACCACGCTCTATATATTTTTTTTTAATAATTAATTTTCTTTAAAGTCAAAGATGCATGATAAAATGAGTTTCATATTTTAATAAATACTAGTATTTTAATTACCCTCGTAATAATTTATAGACTATATATATGGATATATAGAGCGCAACGTAGCAATTTGAGTAGGGAGCCATGAGTGCAGTGGCGGAGGATTAATTGTAGTAGTCGGGGAAGCCATTGCCTCTAAGGAAAACAATTTTCAGGCTTAAATACATTTTTTGTCCCTATACTTTTTTAAATGGGTGATTTTGGTCCTCCTAGTTTTAATTGTTCAATTTTGGTCCCTATATTTTTGTAAATGAGTGATTTTGATCCCCCTAATTTTAGTTGCTCAATTTTGGTCACACTTCTTTAAAAATTGAACAAATCTAATCCTACCGTTAGTCTCCCATTAAATATTTAGCAGAGTTTGTTGACATGAATTTAATTTTGTGACGTATAAACTATCACATGACAAAGATTATTATTTAATTTTATCTCTTATTTTTTTAAACGAAAAATCAGATCTTGCACATTTCAGTTTGCTTTCGATTTCATTTTAAATTTCATTTCATGGCCGAATGAGATTTCAGTTCGCTTGGTTGATAACTTGAAGGAGACCTACAATTGTTTTAGTTTTGGGACTTGTATTTGCTTTATTGCTTTTGAGGAAATTGGTGTGTAGTAGTGGGATTTTGTTTTTTTATTTTATTTTCTTATTGTATTAAATTATGCAGAATCTGATTTTATTTTTTGATTTTTCATTAAAAATATAAGAGATAAAATTAAATAATAATCTTTCTCATGTGATAGTTTATACGTCACAAAATTAAATTCATGTCAGCAAACTCTGCTAAATATTTAATGGGAGGCTAACGGTAGGATTAGATTTGTTCAATTTTTAAAGAAGATGGACCAAAATTGAGCAACTAAAACTAGGGGGATCAAAATCACCCATTTACAAAAGTATAGGGACCAAAATTGAGCAATTAAAACTAGGGGGACCAAAATCACTCATTTACAAAGGTATAGGGACAAAAATGTATTTAAGCCAAATTTTTAACTACTATATATATAAAATTTATTTTTGGCCCCCCAAAAATTATATCAAAATATATTGTGTATAATAATAATAAAACTGATTTTAAAAATTAAACTCATTATATATTGTATCTTTCATCATTTATAATTCTAAGCTCAAGCCTAATTATCAATTAAAAGGTAAAATACTGCACCTTAAAACCTAAAAAGGATGTTCAATTACCCACTAGGGTCGGCCTAGTGGTTGGGGGTTTGGGTAGTTTAACATGAGGTTCTAGGTTCAAACCTCATCGCTTTCCTTGTACACCGAAAAAAGGATGTTCAATTATCAATTAAAAATTAAATTATTTCACTGTAAAATTAAAATTTGAATAGTCGCCTCTTCACTTTTGCTCTTTCATAGTGAGAAAGAAAGTTCTTCATTCTAAGAGACATGAATTTTGTTTTTATTTTCATCATTTACAAGATTATTCCGGTAAGTATTTTCAGAAATTTCTTTTTTTCCCCACTTTTTATCTTGCTCTTGAATCATTGATACTAGTGTTGTTCTCATTTTTTTTATTTTGATCTGGAAATTGTGTGCTCATTTGTATGTTTGATTGACGATTGTGACATTTGCGAGATTGTATATATAATATATTATCGATTTAATACGTAAATTGTTTGCCAAAAGCAATAGTAGATAAGGTAGAGATATTTGTTTATCGATTGTTTTGTTTAATAGTCAAATTATTTCCAAAAAAACAACAGTAGTGTAGATACTATAGATAGAGATATTAGTTTTTGTTTTTATGTGAATCAAGTAAATCGATTGCAAAACCAATGGTAGATAGAGTTGTAGTTGTAGGAGAAGATCGTAGTAAGTAGTAAATAGTAAATCTTTAATTCCTAAAATTTTAATAATTAGTAAGTAGTAAATCTTTTTACTTTTTAGGAGAAGATTGTAATTTCTTATTTATTAAAATTAATCTCATTAAAACTTATAATTGTTAATATTAAAATTCTTTTGTTGGATCAAATACTTTTTAAAATTTTTAGGAAAAGAGTGTAGTTTCTTATCTATCAAATACTTTTTTAGTCGTTTTTTGGAGATTCTAGTTAATATTATTAAAAAAAGTGTGATTAATATTATTTTAAAATAAATATTTGGATTATTGTAGTAAGTAGTAAATTGTAAATATTTAATTCCTAAAATTTTAATAATTAGTAAGTAGTAAGCTTTTTACTTTTTAGGAGAAGATTGTAGTTTCTTATTTATTAAAATTAATTTCATTAAAACTTGAAATTGTTAATATTAAAATTCTTTTGTTGGATCAAATACTTTGTAAAATTTTTAGGAGAATATTGTAGTTTCTTATTTATCAAATACTTTTTTTATTCATGCTTTTTTTTTTTGGAGATTCTGGTTAATATTATTAAATAAGTGTGATTAATTTTATTTTAAAATAAATATTTGGATTATTGGAAGATATAATTTATATAAAAGATGTATAAAATTTTTATCTTTTATGGTAAGGGAATAAGTTTTATTCTAATAGAGATAAATTCATAATATTTTTTTCTGCAAACTTACAATTTTAATTTCTCTTAGAATATTGGATCACTCACCTTATTAAAAAAATAATTTGATAATTTTTATTCCTTCTGGTAGCTTAGTTCTATAAATTTTTTATTATTTATTTATTATTATGTCTTTTTGAGTTATATAAATATTTTCATATTAATTTAAAAGTGGTATTTTCAAAAGGTAAAATCATCAAGCATAAAAGAATAGACACATTTTTTAAGAGGAAAGCACCCAGGGAGAATGATTTTGATTACTTAACTTTAAATTTTGAGTGTATTACATTATTATCTTGACCCCCAAAAAATTTAGTCAAGCTCCGCCACTGCATGAGGGCTACTCTACCTATGGTGATCTGATTCTTCTATGTATCAACTCTAGTCACCATAAAAAGACTATCAAGGCTTATTGCAGTATAAGTCATAGAATGTTTAATTTGATTTTAGAAATTAAAATGTTCTCTCTTCTTAACTAGAAGCAACCACACATACTAACGAGGTTGATTTAAGTGGTATATGCTTATTTTCCTTTAAGTAAGGTCTCAGATTTAAGTCTTGTGATTAAAAAAAAAATTTCGTTGAGAACCAACATAATTGCCTCCCATAACCACGCATTATATATATTGCCGGCCTGTTTTTAACTTGTATATCATTTCCTTATTTTAATTTGCTACTAGTGTGTTGACCCGTGCAACCGGAGCATTTAGTTTTGAGGGAGAAAATATAAATAATAAAATGATAATTTAAAAAATAATATAATAACAAATGTAAAATATATGTAACAATTATTTAAATATTAATTACATAATGCGTAAATAAATTATAATGCTTATAATTCACAAAAAAAGTATATTTATTGAAAGACTTGAAAAGAATAAAAAATATGATTAGCATGATTGTAAAACAAAACATAAAAAAGAAATGAGTATGAAATGTGATAAAAAATAGTGTGAAAATAGAAAATATAAAATAAGTCACGTGTAAAAAAAAATAATGTAATAACACGTGTGAAATATGTCATAAGTACTTACAATATTAATTACACGTTGATTAAACAAATTATACACAAAAAGAAAACATTTTTTTCAACATTGTTTCTTAATTAGGGTGAATTATATTTACTTATTGTAATCTATATATTAATATAACAAATAAATACGAATAAACTTAAAATTTAAAGATCTATTTTTATTAATTAGTGTTTTTTGTAACATCCTAAATTTTATTAAGTAAAATAAAATTAAGTTAAATTAATAAAGTAGAAGAAATAAATAAATAAATAATAGAATTAATATTATGAGTAGTTTTATCCATAAAGCTATTTCAAATAAGAGGATAAGGGGGTTGAGAGTGGACTCAAGCCCAATTAGGCATTTTAGTAAGGAGGGGTTATCAGTTCACCCTAATCCTTATTTTTCAAATCGTCAGAGAGCGAAATGCTAAGGAGGGGAGAAACGACGTCTCAAGAGGAGGTTGCTGCAGAGTGATCATCAAGAACCAAGAAAGAGTCTTCTTTGCTGTTCGATCTTCACCTTCAAGGTACGGTGGGGGAAGGGGTGCTGCTTGTATGTGCATGTGGGGGTGCTTGGGTAGCTCTAAGACTTTAAATTCGATTTGATATATGTATATGTTGAGTATGGTATGATGAAAATTGTTGATTGATGACTGATTTTATGAATCTTGATGAATTCTTGAATGAGATTGAAGAGGATATCGAAAATAGCGAAAGGGGTAAATAAGGGTTTGTTGATTTGGGGTTTTGATTGAATAACTGTATAATCTGTGTAAAGATTGGTGTTTTTACTGAGTTTAGTTGATATAAACGTATATGATTGATGTTTTAACAAAGAAGATTGATTAAAGGTTGAATAAAGAGGTTTAGAAGTGGTAGAAGTCGCGCAAACCTATCATCTGCGTCGCGGGTAATCGATTACAGAGGTCTGTAATCGATTACCAGGGATTTCTGGGCAGCCTGAGGTGCTGTTTGCTCGCAGGTAATCGATTATAGAGATGTTGTAATCGATTACCAGGGCGTTTGCTTGCAGGTAATCGATTACAGAGAGGCTGTAATCGATTGCCAGGGTGATTGCTTGCATGTAATCGATTACAGAGATGTTGTAATCGATTACCAGGGCGTTTGCTTGCAGGTAATCGATTACAGAGAGGCTGTAATCGATTACTAGGGTGATTGCTTGCAGGTAATCGATTACAGAGATGATGTAATCGATTACCAGAGTGTGTGCTTGCAGGTAATCGATTATAGAGGGTGTGTAATCGATTACCAGAGGCTTTGCTTGCAGGTAATCGATTACAGGAGGCTTGTAATCGATTACCGGAGTGGATTTGGTGATCTTAGTGTTTGATGATAATTGTGATACTTTGATTTTGGTGTGACTATGATGAAATGATTATACCCTTGATGAATAGATGTCTATTATAATAATGATGATGATGTATATAACCTTACGATGGGTGTGATTTAATGTTTATATAATGATGCATTGAGCATGTGATGAGTGTTATGATTATGATGATGGTGTTTATGATGATTTATGATGAGGATGATTGATGATGATTTTATGATGATGATGATGATGATGTATTTAATCTTATGATGTTGATTATGCCTTGAGAATATGAGATGTGGTACCTGAGATGCACAAGCCCAGAGTGGGGTGGAGTGCAACTCAGGGAGGTGTTGTACTTGAGATGCACAAGCCTAGAGTGGGGCGAAGTGCAACTCAGGGAGGTGTGGTACTTGAGATGCACAAGCCTAGAGTGGGGTGAAGTGCAACTCAGGGAGGTGAACTGCGCGGACCCATTAGAGGGGGGTGCAGAGACCATGATGGGAGACATTCTCTGTACAAGCCTAGAGTGGGGTGATGTACAACTTACCGGCCTATGTGGTGTTTAACGGTAGGGCCATCATTGGTGACAACTAGGGAGATTGATGAGGTACGCCTATTGTGCGGAGTTCCAAGTCATGATCCTTGGGATGAGATTGATGATGTTTTGGTGTGCATGATGATAGACGAATATACATTGTATCTAATGATGATGTTGAAATATATTATGATGTTATGAGTGTTATTGACGATAAGAATAGTATGTGTTGAGTGTAGAGAATGTGCTTTGATGATTTGTAAAGTATGATTTATATAACTGTGATGAGGTAATTTATTTGATGATAAAGGGATGTAAGATGATATGAGTATGTGATTACTTGATGATAAGTATGATTATATGTGGGTGAGGATAGGGTAGCCTCCTATGTGTATGTATGAGTTGGTATTCTTTTCCTCACCGTTACACTGTGCTTAATTTTACAGGTGATGATGATGACACGACTGGTGTCGAGTATTGATTGAAGGGAGTGTCGCTCTGATACATGTGACATCAGGACATATTATTGGGGTCTTACTTTATGTTTCTATTTAGGAAGAGATTTTGTAAACTGTTTTAAGTGCCTTACATGACCAGTAGGATATTTTGATGTTGACACTTGAGATTCCGCTGCTTTAAGTATTTTGAAAACCGTTGACTTCTATTCCTATTTTAATTAAGTTGACTTTGAAATAAATGACGTTTTAAACGATGAGAAATGTGAACCTTTTTACCCGTTGAGGGACACTACTTTTCCCTATATTTCGATTTATTGATTGTATAAGAGTTTGGGTAGAAGGGTGTCACATTTTTTAATATTTTTTACAATTGAACATACCAAAGTATAAGTAAAATATTTACAATTGATAAAAATTTATACTAAAATATTCTATTAATTCATACTTCTAATTTAGATACTAATGACTTTTTATGTATAATGTTTAATCCTAGCTAGGTGATATTTTTTACTTTATAATTAAAATGGTAATAAAATTTCAAGTAAATATAATCAACACAAAGTTTAATATTCTTAGGATAAAAAAATTTCCTCTAACATTGTTTCTTGATAAGATTCTTGCTTAAAAAACATAGGTATTTATCTGAATTATTATAAGTTGAATACCATTATTTTCATATAGAATGGTCATCCCCGTGTGTTATACGTGTACTCTTAAATTAATATGTCTCAATACAAATGTATTACTATGATTTAGTTATTAATGTGTTTTTCTTAAAAAAATTATTTCTATGTGTTATAAGTCTATATTTACCCCTATAATTTAAAATTAAATATTAAAATATATAATTTGTGAAAATTTTTTATCCTCGAGCAAATTATATCTACCTCTTGTAATCTATATACTAAATTAACAATTAAATATTAATAAATTTATTATAAAGATCTATTCCCATGTGGTATTTAAACAAATGTTTTAAAAAAGATTAAAAAAATTCTATGTATAAATACACAATTCACTTTTAAAATTCAATAATTTTTATGAATTATTTTTTAATATATTTTTACAACTAAAAACCAACAAAATAAAAGTAACACTTACAATCAAGTCAATTTTATATTAAAAAGTTCAATTAAAGTGTATTTTTAATTTCTTTTCCCACTTACCAAAAAAGTGTATTTTTAATTTTGATACTTATGAGCCTTCATGTAAAATATTCATTTCCGTATGATATTTTCTTACAATATCATTTAAATAATAATAAATTTTCACGTAATATATGATCAACACAAATTTTAATATTAAATATTTTATTTTAATACCATTCTTTGAGTAAATTAAATCTGAATTTATTTTTATTTAAAATTTTTAATCATGTGTGATTTACTTTAATCCTATAACTAAATTATTAGTAGATTTTCTTGTAAAGTTACATTCCTGTTTGATTTGATTTTACTGTATAAATTAATTGTTATGAAGAATTTTCTTGTAATTTTAACCTGTAACTTAAATGTTTGACCCGTATTTTATTTTACTGTCATTGGAAAATGAAAAGAGTAGGAGATAATTAATCAACATCAAATAAAGGATTTTTGTCATTTGAGTATAATTTAGCCAAAGGTTTTTTGTTATAATAATTTAGCAAAATTTACTTTTTTTTAAAATTTAATATTGAAAATATGAAAAAGCTTTAATTATGATATAATAACCAAAATTAAATAATTACTATTATTGCAATTACTATTATTGCAATTGTAAAGGGTTTTGTTTTTAATAAGTGCTTTATAATTTTTAAATTTCATATTATATTTTTATTCTTCTTATATATTTTATAAAATATACTAAAATGTTTTTATAATAAATTAATAAAAATATTTATTTATTTTAAAAAGCTAAATGTTTTTTTTTAATTTTTTTGGTATTAATATTTATAATTTTCAAACAGATTAAATTGTTTATTTTTATAATACAAAGATTAGCAAAAGTTGGAGGCTTTTCAAGTAAATAAGAGGATAAATTATTATTGTTATTATAAGTCAATAATTGTAGTGATATTTTAACAAACATTATTATTATAACTAATTATTGATGATTACTAATGTTAACAATTTAAATGGGAAAGTGACTTACTATTTTTAGAAATTTTTTTGAAAGAAATTTACCCTTTTATCCTTCTTTTATGTTTCAAAGGATGATTTCACTACCTTACTTTTATATATATAAAGATAAAGATAAAGATATGTAACTATTTTTATAGCATATGTTCTTCCCGTATTTATTTTGCAGCACTCAAACCACTTTAAGGTTCAAAATGTGTTTTTGTTATTTTTCAAATGTGCTCTTGAGGTTGAAAGTTGAAACATATGACTTTGGAAAAGGTAACTTTATCTAACTTTTGTGTTTAAATGGATGATATTTAAACATAAATTAATTAGTACTCAGAGGCGGATCCAGAAATTGATCGAACAGGGGGCCGTCGAAAATATTGATAAACAATTGATTTAAAGAATTTCATTAACTTTTTTTTATAGTATACACCATTTATAGGTGATTTTTACATAGTACTCTTTATATTCCCATCTTATAACATCATTATTGATAAATAAAATTGATACTTAAAACTAAATATGCATGAATTTAAAATTAGAAATAATCATAAAATAAATCTCTAAAGGTAACATCCTAAAATTTCTAGAACAAATAAAATAAAAGAAAAGGAAGAAATAATAGTATTATTATTTTTAATAATATTAATTAATTAAATAATAGGAATAAATAATAGTATTATTAATATTTTATTAGGAATAATGTTATTTAATAAAATAAGAATGAGTGGGTTGAGGGTGGGCCCAACCTAGTTAAGTATTTAAGTAAGGAGGGGTTACCAATTCACCCTAATCCTTATTTTTCAGAACGTCAGAGAGCGAAACCATAAGGAGGGGAGAAAACGACATCCCAAGAGGAGGTTGCTGCAGAGTGATCATCAAGAAAGAGTCAATCGTTGTTGTCTGACCTTCACCTTCAAGGTACGGGGGGAAAGGGTGCTGCTTATATGTGTATGTTGGGGTGCTTAGGTAGTGAGAGCAACCATAAGACCCTCTAAGAATTCTAAAATTGAGAATTTATCTGTGAATGTCCTTGGAATGTGTTTGATTTGATGTATGCATGTGATGATCTTGATGAATTGGGTGTTGGTAGCGAGAATAGCGAAAAAGGGGTTAAATAAGGGTTTAGCGATGAGGACCCATAATTGAATAGATGTGATAAACTGTAGGAAAGATTAATGATTTCACTTATTTTGTTCGGTAAAAACGTGTGGATTGAGTTATGAACATTAAGAATTGGGTAAGGGTTGAAGAGAAGGGTTTAAAAGGGGTAAAAATCGCAAGAACAACGTTCTCGAGTCGCCGGTAATCGATTACAGGGTTTTCTGGGCAGCGTTGGGCGAGTTTGGGTCGATGGTAATCGATTACCAGGGGAATGTAATCGATTACCAGAGAGTTGAGTTGCTGGTAATCTATTACAGCTGTGTGGTAATCGATTACTAGGCTTTGACAAGTTTTTTGCCTGGAAAAGAATGTGTCTGTTAAGGGTGCAAATGAGCTCGGAATACTATCATATAGCATATCAAACTGAAGCCCCAGATCTTAAATTTCTAATAAAAGTGGAATTATCTTAATTGGACACCTAGAACTCTAGATATTTCCAAATTAGTGCACCAAGGTCATTAAGCTTAAAACTTGAAGACTCCAAATTTGAGTAACGGTCTCTGGTAATCGATTACAGCTGTGTGGTAATCGATTACCAGGTCAAAAATGAGTATGAGAGTGTTGTTTTTGTAATGATTGTGATCCTTTAATTATGTGGTGTTAATTATATAATTTGTTTGTGGAATTGAGAGATTAAATTGAATGTTTAAAGTGTGTTAATTGTGGAATGAGTATTGTGATGTGAATGTCTTCTGTGATATCCTATGTTCGACTAATTGTTATGTGATGTGGTGTGATGAGAATAATAAAGATTGTATGAGATATATGTGAAATTGATGATGATGTTTTGAGTATAGAGATGGTATGAGATATATGTGAATTGATGATGATGTTTTGAGTATAGAGATGGTATGAGATATATGTGAATTGATGATGATGCATTGAGCATAGAGATGGTATGGGATATATGTGAATTAATGATTATGCATTGTGCATAGAGATTGTGTGAGAAATATGATATATGATGATTTCATTGAGCATAACATTGAGATATGAGATGTGTGTGATGCATAAGCCAGACGTGGCTAGCATATGCCCTAGAGATGGGTGACGACCATGATGGGGACATTCTATGCACGAGCCCAAGAGAGGGGTGTTGTGCAACCTATCGGCCAAGAGAGAGAATTTAACGGTAGGGCCATCATTGCGGGGCAGATGTCTCTGCACGAGCCCAAGAGAGGGGTGTTGTGCATCCCATCGGCCAAGAGAGGGCGTTAACGGTAGGGCCATCATTGGTAACAACTAAGAGGATTGATGAAGTGCGCCCATTGTGCGAAGTTCCGAGTCATGATCCTTAGGATGAGTTTTGGTGTGCATGATCATAGAGTGAACATACATTGCATTTTATGATGGTGTTGAAATGTGAATTTATGTTATGAGTGTTATGTGTTGAGTGTGGAGAGTGTGTCCTTGATGATTTGTGAAGTGTGACTTATATAATTGTGATGAGTTAATATGTTGAATAATAAGAGTGTGAAATGAAATGATTGCTGATGATTATGTGATGAAATTAATGAATATGACTATGTTTTGGGTGAGGACAGAGTAGCTTTTTGCGTGCATGTATGAGTTATTTTATAGGTGACGAAGATGGCACTCAAGGTGCCGAGTATTGAATTGAAGGGGTTCTGCTCTGATACGTGTGACATCAGGGCATTAGTAATAGGATTTACTTTATTATGTTATTGAGTAGAGATAGATGAAAACTATTTTAAGTGCCTTACATGGCCAAGTGAGATTTTTAAGATGTTGATATTTTGATGTTTTAGCTTTTGAAAACTGTTGATTTTACCTTTTATTTAAATTGAGTTGACTTTGAATCAAATGACGTTTTAAAGAGAGAATTGTGAACCTTTTTATCTGATGTGGTCCGTAATTTTTCCTTAATATTTCAATTTGATGAATGTATAAGAGATTGGGGTAGAAGGGTGTCACACTAATCTTGTGACAACAATAAAATTGAAAAAGAAATCATATACACACTATATATGAAATATCGATTTTTCTAACATGTACAATATTGCACGGGATAATAAATCAAAAGTGGAAATATTTTATTGGAAAATGCAATTATCACAATATTTAATGCATTGGTAAATATCAAATGTTACATTATCCAATAAAACCTTTCCGCTTTTGATATATTATCTTGTGTAATACTACACATATTAAAAAAGCCAATGTAATATTAGTATAAAATATATTTATCAAGCTAAATAAAAATAATTAATATGTATAATTATAAAGTCATTAATGCAAAACATAATGAAGGGGGACTTTATAAAAAAATGTTATAATTATTTTTTAATACAATTTATTATCAATTAAAATAAAATAAAAAGGATGAAATTTAATACACAAAAATAAGTTAATTATACTATATTAACTATGGTTGAAAGATGGAGGGGGCCAAGCCCCTTCATACCCCCTCTCAATCCGTGTCTGTTAGTACTTTAAATCCAAACTAAAAGTTAATTCAAAATCACATTTTATAAATGGCACGCATTTTGTTACCAGACTATTATATTGAATTAAGTTTTGATGATTTATTTTTTACTTTTATTGTTTATTTTTACAAAATGATGCACAAAACAATAAAAAATAACATTTTAATTTTTTATAAATTATTTTAATTTTTTTATAAAATTTGAAAAATAAAATTAATTTACAACTTATATAATTATTAATACAGGAAAAGTAAAATACTAAACTCAAAATATTTTTCATTTCATTAAAAAAGAAATATGAAATGGGACATATATAAAAAGAAGTGTAATCCTATATTTTGGGATCGAGAAATTAGTCCCTCCTCTAATGCATGAGAGAATATTTTAAGTTCATCTTCCTTCCAACACCCCTCAAAAGTTTCTTAAATCAATATTTTATAATTTTTCTCACTTTCTTATACTATTATACTGTTTCAAAACTTTTGTTGTTTAAGGTTATGCGCACAGACCAAGTAATGATTGGTGTGTCTTAATTTAATAACATCTTTACTAAAATACCTTCATTTAATAAAAGATACAAAAGAGAGGGTTAATTAGTGTGTATATGATTGCAAGCTCATTAAATGGACCCCACAACTCATCTATCAACCAATCACATACCATACAATAATTGGTATAATGTTAAGCATCTGTGCTTATAGTGTTAAAATAAAAACCCTTAAAAGTACTGCTGCATCTGTCAGAATTGTTAATCACCAAGTGCTTAAAAGTTAAGAACCTTGGTAGAATTAGCGATGCATATGGCCTAAGAAGAATATGCTATTTTACACTCTTTAAACGCTATACAAGTTTAATGACAAAATAAGGGAAATATCACGTGATATGTGATAAAAATGAAAAAGAGAAAAAGAAAATTATAAAATGTATAAAATGATTAATGAGTGAAAAAAAAGGTATAACTACATACTATCGACACCAAGTTTGACGTTTTTTTTGGTCAAAACACCAAGTTGGACGTGTTAAAGAGTATTCTACTATTCTTTCTTTCTTTCTGCCTCACCGGCCTCTTACTAAATAACAAGTTACACCGATATTATGAGAAAAGTCTTGTCTTTGATACCCACTAAATACACTTCTAGGCGCTATGTTTGGTAACATTGAAATGGGAGAGAGTGAGAGTGAGAGTGAGAGTGACAGTGACAGTGACAGTGACAGGGATAGCAAACCTCTCTTATTTGGTGTGAAATAGCTAAGAAATGGAAAAGGAATGCGGGTATTATGGACTGTGTTACATCTACGCAAAACAGATGAGAGATTGAGAGAAAATTAGGGAGAGGAGATTAAGAGTGTGTTTGACTAGCCATTTCAGTTAGCTGAAAGTTAAAAATACTAGCTGAAACTAAAAAAGTTGTGTTTGAGAATGTAGCTTTTTTGTAATTTTTTTGGTAGCTACAAGCTTTTCTTAAAAAGCTCCAAATTTCAGTAGCCGAAAATTGATTACAAGTTTAACCCTCAACCACCCCCACTTATCATTATTTAATAATTAATGTTGTCTTTAAATGTCATTTTACCATTTTCAACTAATTTTACCAAACACATTCAGTAGTTTTTTCAGCTTTCAGTTAGCTTTAAGCTTTCAGCGAGCTTTTCAACTTTCAGCTAACTTTAAACTTTCAGCTAGTTTTTACCAAACACACTCTAAGCTGAAAATTTGTGATTTTTTTTTGGATTAGACACCAGAGAAGAAGATGATGGCAATGATCATACAGACATGCCGCATCGCGTGCACTTGAGTTGAGAAGGAAGGCCATGACACCTTCTAGTAGTCCAAATTGTGAAAAGAATCTTCTCCTTTGTCACCCTCAGGTGCAATTTTTTTTGGTAACAAAAGTATGAAAATGAAAAATAAAAACGGGAAAACAGAACGAATAAAAAACAGAGGACACTATAGAGCCTCTCAAACGAGGTCCCTACTGCACCAATGAAACGCAAAGAACGAATTCCAGCTGGAGGAAATTATTTGATAGCGATTTCTTTTTCAAAAAAAAAAAATTGATTACTTTTAAACCCAAAAGATTTTGTTCCCAGATTTAGAAGATTTTATTTTTGGTTAAAAAAGTTTATTACAATTAAACCCAACAGATTTGCATAAAGGCACACAAGGTATAGAATAAAACTTATTAATTTTGACTATTATTATTATTATTATAAGAGTTTAACATATGTAGACATTCAGTGTAACAAAATTTATACATACATCTAATGGTATGTCACCACATCATTTATTAAATTTAATAACACACGAGGTGTCACATTCATTAAATGATATGGCGACACACTATTGGATGTCTGTATAAAACTTCTTTATACTGACCGTGTATATAAATTAAATATGTAATTCAAAAAATTAATAAAAAATATTATTTTTCTCTTTATCTTTTCAATCAAACCAAACAACACAATTTTATATTTCTCTTATATTTTCTATCTATTTTTTTCACACCAAACAATTTATAAACTATCTCTATCTCTTTCTTATTTCTTTCTCCTCATTTCTCTACTTCTCATTTCTTTAATACTACCAAATAGAGATTTAGAGAGGAGTGAGAAGAATGTGACTAAGTCTCAAACAAAAATTTCCTAATAATAAAGGATACATGTGATTAACACAAAAAAAACTCATAATATATTTTTTTCTTTTTATGTGTAATTGTGTATCTCTCACTTTCTTGTATGGTATATAAACACGTTGTACAAATATAATTATTATTATATAATATAAACAAAGATCTCTTAACCGATTATATATATCTAAACAAGTCAAGCATATTTCATTACATCAGTGATCAGAATACAACATTACAACCTGGTTGTTACTTACTCTCCCAATTTCTTCCTCTACTCTCTCCTTTCTCTAGCTAACATATATCAAGGGAATCATATCTATTTGCCCCCCACAAAAAGGCCTTCTAGATGGATAACCTCCCAAAATGCCAAACAAACTGTACTCATCTCACTCCTCTAACTTTCTTGACAAGGGCTGCCAAATGCTATGCCAACCGTACCTCTGTCATCTATGAAGGAACCCATTTCACATGGCAACAAACTTACCAACGTTGCCTCCGCCTTGCTTTCTCTATCCGTGCCCTCAATATTGCTAGGCATGATGTTGTGAGTCTAACAATTTCTAATGCTTAAAAATCCTTTTTTTTAAGTATAAACAAAGCCATAATAATGTTTATATATGTTCTAGTCAAACATCATGAAAAGTTTTAGGATTAAATATTTTTTTTTGTCCTGAAATATAGTTAAGATTTAATTTTAATTCTTATATTTTCAAATTAGGTATTTTTAATTTTGAGTAAATTAGCATATCAGTCCCTGATTGTTGGGGAACATGCAATTTTGTCCCTAATTTTTCTAAAATAACAATTTAGTCTCTGATTTCATTTAAAACATGGACTTTAGTCCTTATTTTATTAAAAAACATGCATTTTAAAAAACATGCACTTTAGGGACTAAGTGCATGCTTTTAATAAAGTAAGGGATAAAAGTGCTATTTTAGAAAATCAGGGAAAAAACTGCATGGTTCCCCAAGAATTAGGGATTGATGTGCCAGTTTACTCTTTCAATTTTTCAAGTACCAAAAGCCAGCGGTTTTAAATTATAAGTACTAAAAACACCCAAAATTTTATATAGTAATGTCTTACTATGCTACTAGAAAGTGGAAACTTATGTCATCATCATAGCATATATCATATATGGTTCAATAATTTTAATACTAAAAAATTGGTTTTTGTTTCCTCAGGTATCAGTATTGGCCCCTAATATTCCAGCAATGTATGAGATGCATTTTGCTGTGCCAATGGCTGGTGCTGTGCTCAACACCATTAACACCCGTCTAGATGCTAACAACATAGCCACAATTCTTCAACACTCTGAAGCCAAAGTCTTGTTTGTGGACTATGAGTATGTCCCCAAGGCAAAGGAAGCTCTGAAACTACTCATATTTAAGTCCAACAAACAAGGAGCTACAAAGGCATCCAAAAATTACCATCCATATCTTCCACTAGTCATTGTCATTGATGACATAAACTCCCCAACTAGTATCCAATTTGGTGACTTAGAATATGAGAAACTGATCCATAAAGGTGATCCAAACTTTGTTCCAGAAGAAATCTATGATGAATGGGACCCAATTGCTTTGAATTACACATCAGGAACAACCTCAGCACCAAAAGGAGTTGTTTATAGTCACAGAGGTGCATATCTCAGTACCCTGAGCCTAATATTAGGATGGGAAATGGGTGTTGAACCTGTGTACCTTTGGACACTACCTATGTTCCATTGTAATGGTTGGACTTTCACATGGGGTGTAGCTGCACGTGGTGGCACTAATGTTTGCATTAGAAATGTTACTTCAAATGAAATTTACAGGAACATTTCTCTGCATAATGTGACACACATGTGTTGTGCTCCAATTGTGTTCAACATCATTCTAGAAGCCAAGCCTAGTGAACTTCATGAGTTCAAGTCCCAAGTGAAAATTCTCACTGGAGGGGCACCACCACCTCCTTCACTTGTTGAAAAAATTGAATCTTTGGGGTTTCATGTTACTCATGCATATGGGATAACAGAGGCAACAGGGCCAGCTTTGGTGTGTGAGTGGAAGCAAAGTTGGAATCTTTTACCAAAAATTGAACAAGCAAAGTTGAAAGCACGTCAAGGGATTAGCATATTGACCCTTGCTGATGTGGATGTGAAGAAATTGGACACAATGGAAAGTGTGCCAAGAGATGGGAAGACAATGGGGGAGATTGTGTTAAGGGGAAGTAGTATAATGAAAGGGTATTTTAAAGACCAAGAATCAACCTTAAAAGCCTTTAGAAATGGGTGGTTTGGCACTGGGGATGTTGGGGTTATACACCCTGATGGGTATTTGGAAATCAAAGATAGGTCCAAAGATGTGATCATATCAGGTGGTGAGAATATTAGTAGTGTTGAGTTGGAGAATGTGTTGTATAGGCATCCAAGGGTGTTGGAAGCTGCAGTGGTGGCAATGCCACATCCAAGATGGGGGGAAAGTCCTTGTGCATTTTTAGTGTTGAAGAAGAACTTTGAAGGGAGAACAAGTGAGGAAGATATAATTGCTTATTGCAGGAAGAATATGTCACATTTCATGGTTCCAAAGATGGTTAAGTTTGTGGAGGAATTGCCAAAGACTTCAACTGGTAAGGTTCAGAAGTTTGAATTGAGGGTTAAGGCAAAGGCTTTTTTGATATCTGAGAATATGCAATCAAAGAACAAGAAGTCTAGCCAAAGACAAATCAAGCAAAATATTGATGGATATGATAAGCAAATATTTGCTGGGTCTCGTCTTTGATTTTTTCTAAAAGTGCTACCATGATAAATCTATATGGGTCCCATTAAATTATGTCACTCTTAATGTAGTGATAGCTATGTTGATTTTCAATCAATCACCTAATGTGTTGAAAAGAGTTTATAAGAGATTGTGTTATTAGAATTTTTTTTTTGATTGGAGTGAGAGTTCAGGAACCAAATGAGTCAACTGTCCAAGTTTAGCTTATTTATTTAACGAGTTCAAATTCAGTTCATTATTTTAATTAAGTTTGTGTGGAACTTTTCACAAGAAACTAGTATGGTTCATTAATTGCCACACCTATTTGCAAGTCACGGGATTACTATTTCATCTGTTTGTATGAGTTATATACACACGTTGGAATGGAATTATATGTCTTTTTTATGAGCTTTTTTCTTCTTTTCTTAATGAAAACATAACATCTCAGCAATTGTTTTAAAGATAATATTCTCTCAAGTGAAATTTTCTCGAGATGTCATATTTTAATTAAAGAGACAAGAAAGAGCACAAGTGATTTGATTTCTTTTTAGCATGAGAGAGAAGCGTCTGGCTTAATTTTTTGTTACCTAAAAATTAATTTAAAGTTAAAGTTAAAAATAAAAAATAAAAAAATAAAAAATAAGGTTGAAATTTTCTAATAAATTTTAGATTGTCTTAACTTCAAAGGAACTTTTAAAGCAAAGAACGTAGTTTTAAAAATAATCAGAATTCAATTTAATGATAAGTTCATTTGATTCTAAAATATATGTAATTTTTAGAATCGGTGAGAATCGATCTAAAATCGATTTTAATTTGCAACTGGTTTTTTCTCAAAATATTTAAATTTCATTAAATATAAAATATTTTTAAGATAAATAAGAGTAGATGTTTAAGAATTTCATATAAACATCTATTATTTTATTAATCATTATTAATTTTTATCTTATAAAAACATATATTAAAATTAATTATTTACATTAATTTATTTCTTAAATTTTTTTATTTTATTAAATAAATATTATATAATATTAAAAATATATATTTAATTATTATAGATGAACCTTGAATTAACGAACCGTGAATTAGTTCGTTTACCGATTCAATTTTTAAAACATTTTCAAAGACTAATTTGACTAGTTGTTTTTAAAAAATTCTAAAAAGTTACATTTTAAAAATCTTTCTTTATAAAAATACACCATTTTCTTTCTTTTTTTTTTCGAATTGTGTCCCAACAGAAACTATACTAACTTGTGGTATATATGCTCCCCATCACGTTCAATAATAATACCTAATTATACTAACTTGGCTTATAAGATATGGATTAGCTTATTTTGGATTTAAAAAAGTTTTAATCAATTTTTTTTAAAATATAATGAGTTTTAACCAACGTACTTAATTGTTGATTCACTTTGAGAAATATCTCGGATTTGAATCTTGTGTACCTATGAGAAAAATATCCACTGAAAAAATTAGTCTCAACATAATGTGTTGTTCGAGCTCAAACATATTATCTTCTATGGAAAATACCTATAGTTCATAAAAAAATATAATTAATTTTAAATTAAATTCCAAACATGAGATTATTATTGACCCATGCGCTCATTGGATTATTAGGATATATATGCTTGGAGTTGGATGTGGTTTAGAAGGAAAAAAGAAAAGGAAGATGCTTACGTTTAGTCGTTTATGGTAAACGTTTCCGTTATTGGTGACTTTTTGTAGAAAGTATATTTTATTAAAAAAATTCTCCAAATCCCTCTCTTACAAGCATTACTTTGGTGCTCATAATAATTCTTTTAGTATGATTCATGCATTTAGCATTTGATTAGCACTAGCTATACTTAGTGATTGTTTGTTTTAAATTGTGGTAGAACAAAATCATGGTTTTAAAAAGTGATTTTCAATCACTTCCGTCCAACGTATTTCGTAAAACGTGCATAATCCATCTCAATAAGGGACGGATCCAGAAATTGATTGAACGGGCGGCCGGAAATATTGATGAACAACAGACTTAAAGAATTTCATTAACTTTTTTTTATAGTATACACCATTTATAGGTGATTTTTACATAGTACTCTTTATATTCCCATCTTATAATATCATTATTGATAAATAAAATTGATACTTAAAACTAAATATGCATGAATTTAAAATTAGAAATAATCATAAAATACTAAATTTCGTAACAACAATAAAATTGAAAAAGAAATCGTATACACATTATATATGCAATATCAATTTTTCTAACACGTGCAATATAGAATGAGATGATAAATCAAAAGTGGAAATTTTTTATTGGAAAATGTGACTATCACAACATTTAATGCATTGGTTATATCAAATGTTACATTATCCAATAAAACCTTTCCACTTTTGATATATTATCTTGTGCAATAGTGCACAGATTAAAAAAATCGAAGTAATATTACTATAAAATATATTTATCAAGCTAAATAAAAACAATTAATATGTATAATCATAAAGTCATTAATGCAAAACATAATGAAGGGATACTTTATAGAAAATGTCATAATTATTTTTTAATACAATTTATCATGTCAATTAAAGTAAAAGGATGAAATTTAATACACAAAATAATTTAGTTATACGATCTTACTATATATATATATATGGTTGAAGGATTGAGGGGGCGCCAAGGCCCCTGCATGCCCCCCTCTCAATCCGTCTCTGATCTCAGCCATTCAATTCTAAAATCAATTCTACTCAGCTGTAAACTAAACGGACCATTAATATATTTTTAAGGGTTAAATATGTAATTTTGGTCCCTAAATTTTCTTGCGAATTTGGTTTTGGTCCCTAATTTTTTTTTCGTTGGTTTTGATCCCTAACGTTTTCAAATCATTGAAATTAGTCCATGCCGTCAACTCTGTTAAATATAGGGATGGCGGCATAGACTAATTTCATGATTTAAAAACTTTGGGGACCAAAACTAAATTCGGGTGAAAGTTTAGGGATCAAACCCGAATATGGGTCTGGTCTCTAATCTTTATTTTTCGTTATTTTTTATCCCTAACATTAAAATTATTTAAATTTCAATGTTATATATCAATAACTATTCGTCCTTAGTTTATTTTCTAAAGTGAATATTTCACTTTATCCTAAAATACAACAATGTTGTTTGATTATTGATGGATATCTAATCTCACTTAATATAAAATAACTTTAGTTGTTATCGTTAATATTATTATAAAATCAGCATTGAACAACTATTCAATAGCTGAAGGTGAGTACGAATTAAATCTAGATCATATTTCTCTCTAACCTTAATTTGTTTTTGGAGCTTCTCCCAATATATATACAAGACATCTTTATTGACCTCTCTGGTTGGTATACTGGTCCTTTTCAAATATGATCGGCAAGGCTTTACTTCATTCAGTTGTTTGCCAATACTACTGAATAACTTCTAATTAAATTTACACCAAAGCTTATTAGAAAAGATGTTTGGCAATATATATATGTTGGTTGAATCATGACTCATTGCATTCAAACTCTGCTGGAGTTTTGTATGAAAGCTTTTCACCTTTGTTAAAAATAAGTACTTAATTAATTAATTGAAAAGTTTGGTCATTATCCACGTAGGTCTGTTCATTGAAAATGATTGCGACTTGTAATCGACCATTTCTTTCCCTATTTAGTTGTATTCCTTATATCAAAATTAAATAGCAGCAATATATCCTTGTCGAGGTAAGTCATCTTAACATTAGTGAATTGTCATTCCTAAAGGTTAATGGAACTCGGTTTTATCTTAGAACCTAGTTACCTAAGATGATTAAGAAGCTCTTGCCTCCATTTGTTTCAAAGTCTCTAGTGCCTGTTTGGTTAAGATTTTGGATTCTCCATAATCAATTCTGCAGAATTGATTTTAAATCACTTTCGTTCAACGTGCTTCGTAA
>QLOH01001176.1:0-88144 GCA_026901365.1 Sesbania bispinosa | reverse complement strand
CCCTCTGTCTCCTCTCTCCCCCTCTTTCTCTCTCCTCCCTCTCTCCCCTCTCTCTCTCTCCTCCTCTCTTTGTAATAGCGATTTTTTGTGGTAATTTTGATATTAATTTTAATATTTTTAACAATTTTATTTTTTGTAAAATAAATTTAAATATTTTTAATAAAAAAAATTATTTATGTGTGCTTGCTGAAAAGCAAAAAAGTAATTTTAATTTGTAATAAGGGTAATTTTGTCATTTTAATATTCTTTATATCCTATCCTACCATAATTTATTCATCTCAAACGTAGAAAATGATAAAATAATCATATTTGTCTTCTTATCCTGGTGTACATCAATCTTAGTGTACATCAAACATAGGATAAGATAAGAGTTTATCATGCTCTTATCATATCATGTCACTATCCAACTTTCTTATCTTATCCTATCATATCCTATCATGTGCATCAAACGGGCCCTTAGTGGGCCAAGACCGAAGGCATAGCTTATTTTTGTAGCATAGAACTTAAGCATTGATCTCAATTAAAAAAAAGATGCAGGCATAAGGAGGGGATCTCAGACTGTGCTATTGATTTTTTGGTAATGTTTAAGAGGCATAATTTGGTAACGGTTAACACTCAATGAAATTTTAGAGACATGAAATGCTTATTTAATTATCTATCTTAACATCTCCAGAATCAATCTCTTAGACTTTAAGATTAAGACTATAGCTTATAAAAATTCCTCTTTCTTCCTCATTTAGATCTCATTTAGACTGTAAGCGTTTTCTTACAGAGATGTGAAACTTCTAAAGAAAAAATTAAACTTTTCTCCGCTCAGACTCAATTGTTACTACTATCCCCTTCCTATTAATTAACTTTTAATTTGGACAAAAAAAATACATATATTAACAAATGTAAATTATTAATCTTTTTTCATGCACATAAAAAAAAATTTAAACTTTTAGGTTTATCCATTATCTTTTTTAGTACTATTGTGTCTCATTAATTTTTAATAGTGGTTTATTTATTAACATAAGAATATATGTTAAAAAAAATATAATTATTATTGCATTTACATTTGTAAATAAACAATTAAATAGAAATAATTTTCTTTTTAAAATAGACAATTAAATAAAAAACGGAGTTAATATATAATATGTATAGTTGTTAGTCATAATGCATGCTCTATTATTATCACCATTACGTACATATTACTTAGTGACGTGCATTAAAAATTTGATTATCTCGTACTTATTTAGACAAGACACAGGACCTATTCTTCATTTCTTCCATGAAAATTCAAGTTAGATCTTTTTCATATACAGTGCAGCGACTGACTCAACTATCTGTTTATCTGTCGTCAGAAGGAGCCACATATGATGAACCCAAATTTTAATGTCAATCAACTACCCATCAATCAATTTCTAGTTGCCTGTCTCAATCACACTCCCTTTTACATGCAGGGTACCAAACTAGAACAACTCATGCATATCAATAATAATCACCAAAAAAAATATCAGCACGCTCATTAAATAACAAGTAACAAAATTAAACTTTCCCATTCCTTTCCAAATCTTCATATAATTAGCTTTCACCAAATGCCATTTTCACAACACAAACCAACAACATGAAGATATTTTACGCTAAAGAGATTCTGTGTCCATTTCTTCTGCTGTTGCTCCTTTCCCCTTCATTCCAATCACTTGACAGCATAACCCAAAACCATCCCCTGAAAGACGGCGACGTTTTGGTCTCCAAAGACCGAGGGACCTTTGCACTTGGTTTCTTCAGTCCGCGAGATTCTAGAAGCCGATACGTTGGGATATGGTACAACAAAATTGCAGAGCAAACGGTTGTGTGGGTTGCAAACAGAGACACCCCTCTGAATGACACTTCCGAAGTTCTTTCCATCAACAAAGGAAACCTCGTACTCCACCGTGGCAATAACCGAAACCTTAATCCAATTTGGTTTTCAAATGTTTCTACCTTAACTGCCAACGCTTCAGCTAAGCTTTTAGACACAGGAAACTTGGTTTTGATCCAAAGTGAAAGGAACAGCAACGTTTTGTGGCAGAGTTTTGATTATCTCGGTAACACTTTGCTTCCGTTCATGAAGCTCGGGTTGGACCGGAAAACCGGTTTGGACCGGTTTCTTACGTCCTGGAAGTCCCCGATCGACCCAGGATCCGGGAACTTGACCTACCGGATCGACCCGACTGGGTTCCCGCAGCTGTTCCTGTACAAGAATCAAGCTCCACTATGGCGGGTCGGGTCATGGACGGGCCATAGATGGAGCGGTGTGCCTGAAATGACTCCGAATTTCATCTTCAATATTAGCTTCATCGACAATGCAGATGAAGGTAACTTTTGACACATTTACGGAGCAGTTCTTCAATTTCGTTCTTTGATTCCACGTGAAATTACAACTTTTTATTTTATATTTTACAATATGTGATGCAAAAATATATTGTAATATCATTTAGTAAATATGAAATTTTATATAATTTAATTAATATAAAATGTTTTAGTAAATATGAAATTTTATAAGTTAATTAAACTATTATTTAATGATATGTCATCACATCATTACGTTTAATAACACATATGTAGTGTTATATTCATTCAATTCTTTTTTTACATAAATATAAAACCTTTTACACAAATAATATATAACTATTAAATCTAGTTTTATGTATTTTTAAATTTAATAAATGAGTTGAAAATTGTTGGAGAGTCTCCATATTAACTAGAGATAAGCCAAATAATAGTTTATAATTTTTGAGCAATTCTCACCCTACAAACTCGCTTTTGAGATTGAGTTAGACAAAAAAAAAATCTAATTAAGATGGTATCAGAGTTATCATAGATTCGTTATTGGACACCACCTATAGATGTACACGCTCCATATGTCCAACCCCAGTGCGATGGAGTGACTGACCGATCCAGAGGCGTAACCAAGAATTTTATCTTTGGGGGCCGGAATAAAATATCACTCTCTCCAATCCTTTTTATAAAACATTTTTTTACAAGTTTTTGTTATCCTATTTATAAGGCACTTTACATTTTCAAACCAACATTTATTACCATTTTACTCATTTACCCTTATTAACTTTAATGTTTTTCCAACTTATCAAATGGTAGCAGAGTTAATGATATTAAATAAGGGCAACATTAGAAAATTAAAGTATTTTTTAAAATTCCATTAAAATTACCTAATTTTAACTACTTTTATTGGTATGTGTAATTCTGTTAAGTAAGTCTTACAAAAAGGACCGGAGGGAGTAAAAATTATGATAAAAATATTAAATATTTTAATTAAGAATATTAATTTTTATTTAAATAAAACTCTTCGTTTCTTCATTTGCATGAAATTTCTCAACAAGTTGACAAATTTGTTCACTATCAAATGATTTCAAAGAGTATTTGAGATCTAAAGTTGAACTAAGTATAAGAAGTTCAACCGCTTTTTTCGTTAAATTTTCTATTTAATTCAGATAATTATAAATCAAATTTTTAGTTTTTCTTATCATGTAATTCTAAAAAACATATTCAAATCAAACAAAATATTTTTTAATGTTATATATCATGTTACTTAATAATATTTGCTCCCTTCTTTCCTATTCTTTGTAATGCTCATATGCTTCTCCTTTTGATTTTTTTTTTTTACTTTTTTATAGACCAATATTTCTAATGAAATAATTTTTATAAGCAATATTTCTAATCAAATCTTATTTCTAATTTTGAATATTATCTCATCATCTTTAAATAAGAAAAAAATCAATATAAAAAAGGAAATAATAAAAAGTTAAAACTTATTTTTTTGACAAAATAAAGATAAATAGCATGAGTCATAAAGAAATATTTAATATTACAGAATCTACAAAATTTTAGGGAGTCAAAGTAATATGTTCATGAGATATATTATACGAGACCTATATAGTTAACAAAAAAAATTAAAAAATTTTGGGGGGGCGGTGGCCCCCTGCCAACCCCTTGGCTACGCCCCTGGACCGATACAAAATCTAAGAAAAATACATGTGTAACATTAAATCCTTTTTAATACATGCAACAAATATAAAATTTGTTTGTTATGTTATTTTTCATTTTAACTTATTATCAACTACTTTCAATTTTCAGTTTCCATAATGTATGGAGTGACGGACCCCATGGTGTTGTCGAGAATGGTGTTGGAAGAAACGGGTCACGTGAGAAGGTTAACGTGGCAACCTCATGAGGAGAAGTGGTTCCAAATCTGGTTTGCTCCGAAAGAGGAGTGCGACAACTTCAGACAATGCGGATTGAACGCGAACTGCGACCCGTATAAAGAAGACAAGTTTGAGTGCGAGTGTTTGCCTGGGTTCGAACCCAAGTCTGAGAGAGAATGGTTTCTTAGAGATGGGTCGGGTGGGTGCGTTAGGAAGCGAAGCGTATCCACGTGTCGAAGTGGGGAGGGGTTTGTGAAGGTGGCACGTGTGAAGGTACCAGATACTTCGGAGGCACGTGTGGATGAGAGACTAGACATGAGAGGGTGTAAGGAGAAATGTTTGAGGGATTGTTCTTGTGCAGCTTATACAAGTGCCAATGAGAGCTCTCAGAGTGGGTGTGTTACTTGGCATGGAGACATGGAAGATACAAGAACATACGCACAAGTGGGACAAGATCTGTATGTACGCGTCGATGCAGTTGAATTAGGTACTCTCCTTTCTTACTCTTTAATTGAGAAAATTCTTACATCAGTACATTAAAGTATTAAGAATTTTGTGCGTCACATGAGTTTTTATAAATATGAGAAAAATATTAAAAATAGTAAATTAAAAACATCTAAGAAAGTTTCTTTAATAACTATAAAAAATGAATTATAATAGAAAAAAAGATAGATGTTTAAAACTCTTAATTTTAAAAATTAGTTTAACGGATTGAAAATTGTTTTTTTTTTAATCATGGGTATTTCCATGGGAGACAATCCTGATAGAAAATTGTTTTGAAGATCATTTATAAATATTCTATTATGTCTAATGTTGAATAATTTGTAAAAACAAGTTAATTAATTCAATTGGTAAAAGTTTTGAATAGAAAAAATGAATTTAAGATATTTTAATATATAAGGAAAATGATTGATATGGATTAGTTCAGGGGTTGGTCCAAGTTAACCACTTCCATGGATGAAGGATAATTGTGGTCTTGTAAAGAAAAAAGGAAAGTGATTAAGTAACAAATAATAAAATTGAGGCACTAAATTTGATTTTAAATTATTGGAACTAAAATCACACATTATTTATAGTAAAGAAACTAAAATTGTAATTAAACCAAAATAAAAGTAACATCAGAAAAAGTTTCATGATATTTAAGTGTTTTTAATGCTTAAACTTACTTTTTTTATTTTTGCATTTGCTCTTTGCAGCTAAATATATGAAAAAACCATATGGTTCTCTTGGCAAGAAGGGGATGGTGGCCATTTTAGTCGTTGGTATATGCTTGTTATTGTTTTTTGGGATCACTTGTTTGTATTGGTTTGTAAAAGTCAGGAAACAAGGTAAGTTAAATTCTCATCATACTTATCGATGTCAAATTTCACTGTGTTCAAAAGTGTTTGTTTCTTTGTTTGATAATAGTGACAAGGGATCGCAAGTTTTCATTTCGTCTTGACTTTGAGGACTCCCCAAATCATCAAGAATTTGAAAGTACGAAAAATTCAGATTTACCATTCTTTGATCTTAGCTCCATAGCTGCTGCAACAGACAATTTCTCTACAGATAACAAGCTTGGTCAAGGTGGTTTTGGTTCTGTTTATAAGGTACCCATTCTTCTTTAATAAGTCCAAGAAAATAAAGTAACATTGATGTCACCTTTCAAAATTAAGGCATATCTTAACACTTTACAGTGAATTTCACTAGTTATATATAGAATTTGCCAAGCAAACAATGTATTTTGCAAATTATTAAGAACTTTATTTTGGATGGTGACTTCAGGGTGTCCTGAGTAATGGAATGGAAATAGCAGTGAAGAGACTGTCAAAGTATTCTGGACAAGGCATAGAAGAGTTTAAAAATGAGATTGTTTTGATTTCAAAGCTTCAACACAGAAATCTTGTGAGGATCTTAGGTTGTTGCATTCAGGGAGAGGAGAAGATGTTAATCTATGAGTATTTGCCAAACAAAAGCTTAGACTCTTTCATTTTTGGTATGTTTTGTTTTCACATTTACTGCATTAGTACTTTAGCTCTCACATTGTACATAGTCATGTCACATTCTAACTATTTATAGTGTGACATTTTCATGCATCAAATTACAAAACAATTGATCCAAAATTCTTCACTCATGATATATACCTTGAATTTTTGGTCCAGATGAGTCTAAAAGGTCAGAGTTAGACTGGGAAAAAAGATTTGATATCATCTGTGGGGTTGCTAGAGGGATCTTATACCTTCATCAAGATTCACGATTAAGAATCATTCATAGAGACTTAAAGGCCAGCAATGTCTTGCTAGACTCTGCATTGAACCCAAAAATTGCAGATTTTGGCATGGCTAGGATATTTGGTGGAGATCAAATTGAAGCAAACACAAATCGAGTTGTTGGAACCTAGTAAGTACTCAAATACAAACACATCAATAGTTTCCCTTGCATTATTTTACTAAGGTTCCTACCTTAATTTAAAAATTATTGAAATATAACATAACAGGGTAAGTAATAATAATTTCATTGCTTGTACCTTTATCTCCTAATTTTACTTAATTGATTACTAAAAGCAAGATTTTCTAGTGATTTCATCTATGTTTTGCTTTTGTAGTGGCTACATGTCACCAGAATATGCCATGAAAGGACATTTTTCAATAAAGTCTGATGTATACAGCTTCGGAGTTTTACTTCTAGAGATTGTTACTGGCAGAAAGAATAGCATTGAATATGAGGACATTACATCCACAAGTTTAGTTGGACATGTCAGTATTCTTGAGAAACTATATTCCAATTCAAATATACCCTTTAATTGTCTATTAATCTAGTAGCTTCAATTTCATGTAGATATGGGATCTATGGAGAGAAGACAAAGCTATAGAGATTATTGATCAAACATTAAGGGAGTCATGCTCTGACTACGAAGTCCAAAGATGCATCCAAATTGGGCTTTTATGTGTACAAGATTATGCCATAGACAGACCATCTATGTCAACAGTTGTTTCCATGTTGGGTAATGACTCAACTCTTCCTATTCCAAAACAACCAGCATTTATTTTCAAGAGAAATAATTGTGATAGTTCAACCAGTGAAGGAATTTATTCAGTGAATGAGGTAAGTATGACTATGATTGAAGCACGATAGATGCCAAGGCTCAGAACTTTATGTGAAAGTTTTGTATGTTGTTGTATGATGCCAGTGTGGTGTGAATCCAACAACAATAAGGTTTGCCAAAATATTGTCTATGATAATTCACAAATCACCCCATTCAAAATGATAATGTAAAATCAGGGGTGATAGGGGGCAAGGCTAATAATAGCATTTTACTTCTTTCTGTAAATTAAAACAATAAAAAAAAGAAAAATCAAATTAATAATAGTATCTATACTCTTCTTTTTTTCTCCTTTATTTTTTTTTTTTTTCGAAATTATAGTCAAACCTTAATTATAGTTATAGGCTGTCATGAAGCTATGTACCTAATAGCTCAATTTTGTGTGATTGTTAACTTTGAATATCATCGTAATGAAAGAGTGGAATGTACCATATTGTAGTTCACGATTTGTTGCTTAAATATGTTTTGGACGGGTTGGACATTTACTTGTCAATTATGCAATAAGATAATTCATGCAATCAAATGTGATCAAAGCATACAATCTTAAATACTGGAGGGGGAAAAACTTCAAAATTATTTTAGTTACGTGTGGAACAATGTGTTAAAGTTTTATCCGCTCTGATTTGTTAATAATTTGATTTGATTAATTTATTTAAATATATGAATATAAACTTTAATTTTTCGAAGATAAAATTATATCAACATATACTATAAAATTTGATATAAAATTTTTAATTCAACATAAAAAATATATAAATATTTTTTTCATGTCTCACACCTACTAGAAAAAAACTTGTAACTTACTAAAATTAACATGAAAAATAAAAATAAATAAATAAAATCATATTAACTCTACCAATATATTTATTTCCCCTATTTCCCAATTAGGTCCTAATATGGACTTTCAACCTTGTCAAAAATAAAAAATAAATAAGGAAAAAAATATATTTTTTGCATCCCTAATTATTGTACTTGTGGTGTTTGTCGGGGGTGAACAGACCAAAATGTCGTTCTGTTGCAGCAGGCCCTTTCTGGTTTTCATCAAACATGGCAAATAAATAAGTTTCTATAGGTTGATTAGGCCTATTTGGAGTCCCATGTGCCACATGATCCATCAAATTCCTATAATATACTCGTGCATTATCAACCGTTGCAGCGACACCATCATAAGATGGCCATCCACTCTCTGAAACGACCACTTCTAAATTAGGAGCACCAACCTTCTCAAGAGCTGCATAAAGGGCTCCTAATGATGCATCAAAGAGATTGTGATACTCGTATTTGCCATCTCTCACCACAATTGTTGATGAGGTGAATAAGGCATAGGAAAGGTCAATGTTTGTTGTGTCACTTATGTAGCTGAAATAAGTGTACACATTGGCAAGAAGTGGTGCCCCATTATTGGCAAGGAATCTAACAATTGGAGTTATATAGGAACTTGAAGAAGGACTAAATGCCCCTGAAGATGGAGGATAGGAACTGCCCAACAATGACAATTGTATAGCTGTTGAAACCTTAATTTGACTTTGTAGATTGGCAGATGCAAGT
Organism: Sesbania bispinosa; assembly: GCA_026901365.1. NCBI lineage: Eukaryota > Viridiplantae > Streptophyta > Magnoliopsida > Fabales > Fabaceae > Sesbania > Sesbania bispinosa. The sequence goes on along the minus strand of QLOH01001176.1, from coordinate 79,330 downwards.
GCAGCATAAATATTTTGCATTGCAGGCAAAACAAATTGTGCTAATGCATCATTAGGATCAATTTCATTCCCAACAACAATGTACCTAAATTTGACGTCTTGAGAGTAATTTTGTATATTTCTTTGGACCCAATTAGTAGCTGCTGCAGCAGTGGCAAGCGATTGAAGGTCTTCATTAGGGATCCCAACAACAAGTTGTATGTTGGATCCTCTTAGGGCCTCAATGGTTGATGGATCAGGGTCATAAATTCTCATTATTCCAATGTTATATGCTTTGTAAAGATCTATCACTTCCTTAGCAGGTGGTGAGTTGTTGGCTACTCGCCCATAGCACACTCCTATTGATTGTGATGCTGCATTAAATGGAAATAAAATAATTTAAGGTCAAAGAGAGAAAGATTAAAGTAAATAAAGAAGAGGACTTTTGAAATGAGGATCAAAGAAAAAGTTTACCTGTTGTCTCCAACACACTAAGCACAAGAAGAAGCAAAAAGAAAACCATATTAACGAGATGGAGAGACAAGTTAATCTCCTATTGAGAGATTTTTTTGTTTGGTTTGATTTATGCAGCAACACATGGGTATATATATAATACGGTCAATCTTCATTATCAATGGGCTTGTGTGTGGACATTAACTTGGTGAAATCTTTTATCAATTGTCTCAATATTGCTAAAGATTTTAATTAAATTGTATTTATAATTAAGTTTTAAAATATATCATGCATATGTATCTTCTAATTAATTTTAATTGATTTTGATAGTATAATAGTATTTTTTATCATTTAAATTAATCTTCTCTTAAATAAATTTTTAATTTATATTTTATACCATTCTTATTTAAAAAAAAAACTTATATGGTACATGAGATACGTTTTATCTTATATAATAAAAATACATATCATGCTAAATTGTGTTTTGAACTACTATATATATTATTTTGAATATTAATGCAGTTACTTCATATTAATGGAGATATCAGTGAATTATCAGACTATTAATCTATAGATTATTAAAAGACAAATCATAATTTGATACTTACTAAAATATGACTTTCTCGATATATGTTCTTTATTTCATTGGAAAGAATGAACATAGTTTTGAAAATCGGACTACATCCATGAGTGTAATTGATTAGTCCGACCTAGAACCGGCCTGATAACTTGTCTATTCAAATCTAAAAAATCGGTAGTTTTTAGAACCGGTGAGAATTGATCACAAACCGATGTCAAAAAACTGGTTGAACCGGTCTTTTTTCAAAAAAGATTCAAATTTTTATTTTTATCAATTTTTTATTTAATTTAAAATATTTTTAAGTAAATAAAGACTTAAGTGTAAGAATTACATAGATAAATATTATTTTACCATTCGTTATTAATTTTTGTCTTATAGAAATCATAATAAGGTTATTTATACTAATTTAAAATTTTATATATCTTAATTTCTTATATTTTTGTATTATTTTATTAATAATTTTTTTATGTAATATTAAAAATAAATATTTACTTTATATCAGTTCTATCACGGTTGAATCACTAAACTGTGAACTAGAGTCTTACTTATTATTATTGACTTTGCTTTTTTTTCTTATTTATATTGAGAATCAAGTTTCCTTATTTATATTGTGATACAATTTCCCTTATTTAAATTTAAAGATGGAACTTTTCTTATTTATTCTAAGATACAATTTTCAATATCTATTTGGAGCAAGTCACTATAACACATCAATCAATTATTAATTAGACGACTTTCCTTTTTTTTTTTCCTTGTTTACATTGAGATACAAAATTCCTTATTTACTTGGAAGGTGGAATTTTCCTTATCTATATTTAAAGATGGAACTTTTAGAAAATGAATGGAAAGAAAAAGAGTGGAAAGAATGAGAGAGGAAAAAAGATAGAATGAAAATGAGATGAATATATAGTTGTTTGTTTGAAGAGAAAATAAGAAGAAAGAAAAGTGTAAAATTATTTTTCTTGTGTTTGGTTTAGTAGAAAATAAGAGGAAAGAAATTGAATGTATGATAAAATGTCAAATCTGCCCTTCCCATAAAATTATTTTTCTAATAATTGTTCCAACAGATTGTGCCCAATAAAAGGCAATCTTGTCTGTTCCAAATCCATTTCTCACGGTGGTGCCATCTTCATCACAGAGAAGATGTGAAAATATTTTAAGTGGGCCCATCACTTTTTGTTTTCTTTCCTTATATTTGCTCATGTTACCAAAGAATGAAAATTGCTTTTTCTTTTTTATTTCTCAACCTCAGTTTTTTTTCCACTCAATTTCAATAAAACCAAAGGATGTGTTATTATTTATTTGAAGACACAACTTTTAATATCTATTTGGAGAATGTCACTGCAACACATCAATCAATTCAATTATTATTAATTATATGAAAGAAGGTTTTGCTATTATATATGTACCATGTGTCAAGTGACTGTGAAGTCTATTAATCAGTTTGAGCATTCAAACTTGACTCAAAGACTTAATATCCTTTAGTTTTAATGATTAACAAATAAGAGTATATAAAGAGTATATAAAGAACATATAAGAACATAATAAGATTATATAAACAGATTCTACTGAGAAAGGTATTGGTTTGTTGATTGTGTTTCAGGTTGAAATATTCATTAGAAGAAGAAGAAGATTTGATGAACAGAATCAGAATCAGAATCAGAAGATAAGGATCAGAAGAACAAATGCAGGATTTAATATAAAGGTTGTCTGAAGTAAAGCAACTCGTCTGAAGTGCATAAGCTGTCTGAAGTAAGCAACTCGTCTGAAGCATAGAAGCTGTCTGAAGAACGCAAGCCGTCTGAAGTGTTGAAGCCGTCTGAAGTGCTGAAGCTGTCTGAAGTGTGCAAACCGTCTGAAATGCTGAAGCCGTCTGAAGACGTGAAGACCATCTGAAGACGTGAAAACCGTATGAAGACGTGAAGACTTTCTGAAGAAGCCTACAAACAGAATCAAGAATTTATCTCTTGAAGACGTTGCTAAAGTGTAAAGCACACTCTACAAAAATGGAGTACACTTATATCAGTATAAAAGCTAAACATGCTTTTATGCCCCGATCAAAGTCTTGCACAAATAAGGAAACTCTGCAAAGACTTTCTACAAATCCTGGTGCACCTGCAACAAAAGGCATTTTTGTGTGCGCAGACCTACTGCACCTGCTCCTGCACCTGCTGCCTGCCCAGAACTGATAAGAAGACTGAGAAAAAGCAACCAGAAAGATGTTTGAATAAAATACAATTGATTCAACATCTTTATTCATCTATATCTCAGAAGAAGAAAATGCAAAGAAGAACAGAATAGCAATCAGCTGAAGTAGAAGAAAAAGTTGGAATTAATATGATATAATATTCAAGCTGAAGAATTGAGAAAAGTCTGAATTAATATGATAAGCACAAGTTGAAGTACATCACGATGAGATAAAAGCAAGCATTTGAGTATATTGTCTAAACAGATAAACTCTCTAAGTGCATGGAACAGATTTCAACATTGAAGAAATCAATACAGAAGCTAAGACTATATGATACAACAACTATAATATCATATGTCTTTATTCAAAGAAGAAACTGCAACAACAGCTATTCGACAAGACACCTCACTCAAAGAAGAAAGAAGAAATGGTGTCAGGAAGCAAACAGAAAAGGAGCATATACAAAATAAGCAAAAGGACAAATCCAACGGATATCTCCTCATATACACTCCTAAGAAAAGCAGAAGAAATCAGAAGTCAGCTGAGGAACGCAGAAGAAATCAGAAGACAGCTGAAGAAAAGCAAAAGGATATCAAGAGAGAGAACATGCAAAATAATATCAAAAAAATCTCTCTAAAGAGCTCATCTACAGAAGTGTCAGAACAGGACTGTCTGAACACTTATTTGCTTAAAAAGAAGCAACCGTTTGAGACACTATTACACAACGGCTATATGAGCCACATCATCAATTATCTCAACGGCATTATGAATCATCTTCAAACGGCTATATTCCAACAGAACATATAAATAGTCTCAAGATTGAATTTGAAGATGTTGGTTGTTGGTTGAAAAGGTTGAAAGAGAATCAACCATACTGCTGACCTATTGGTCAGTTAGTCAAATATTGTTCGGAAGAACAACCAACCAGGTTGTGCTTAATCTCAAATGAACCAAGAATTGTTTGAAGCCGCAAGTATACCTTGGTTATTCCAATGATACGGGTGAGAATGTAGCCCATGGAAACCAATGGTTGGAGAACAAGGCTGAAGCTCAAATCCAGTATCTATCTAGCCAATTCTCAGAGGATGTCATTCCTCACATCAGAGACAGGATTGTACCTAACTTATATACTTGTATCACTGTCTTAACCTTGTACTTAGAATCCAACCTTTGTATCCTGAGTAGTACTCAGTTAACCTCTAGTACAGGAAGAAATTAAGTTTATGTTTCGTGGAAACTTAAACTTAGTTCAAATTGTAAACACTTTATGTGTCTGAGAGCCTGGAGAGGCTTGGTGGAAGAAAGAATACTCATACACTATTGTGGTTAGTGTCTGAGAGCCTGGAGAGGCTTGGTGGAAGAAAGAATACTTAGTTGCAAAGCCTGGAGAGGCTAGACTGAAAAAGAATACTGCATATGTTGCCTGGAGAGGCAGTTGAAAACAAAAGAATACTTAGTCGTAAAGCCTGGAGAGGCTAGACTGAAAAAGAATACTGCATAAGTTGCCTGGAGAGGTAGTTGAAAACAAAGGAATACTTGGTGTTGTCTGGAGAGACTGTACTCGTGTTGTCTGGAGATACTGTACTCGTGTTGTCTGGAGAGACTGTACTCGTGATGTCTGGAGAGACTGTACTTGTGATGTCTGGAGAGACGGTACTCGGTAGAGCCTGGAGAGGCTTGCCTGAAAAAGAATACTGCATGAGTTGCCTGGAGAGGCAGTTGAAAATGAAAGAATACTCATTGTTTAGCCTGAAGAGGCTGTGGTAAACTAATACTTGTATCTGAGTTCAGATAGTGGAAAATCCAGTGGTTGTTTGCCTCTGGGACTGGATGTAGCTCACGGGTTTGTGGGTGAACCAGGATAAATTATGTGCCTAAGTTCTCTTTCCCTTAATCTCTTTATTTACAGTTTTCATATTTATGTTGGGGATTGAAAAGTTATTTTCATAACAAACTTAACACAACGATTTCAATAAAATGATCTTTCATAAGAACAAAACATGAGATGTTTCTCATATTACTTGAAGCATTACAAAGAATGTCTTTTGAATTACTTCTGAAACAATTATCTGAAGTGAGTCTGAAAAGACCTCAGTTCAGAAATCTGGAACAGACTTCAGACAACCTATAGTCATCTGAAGTATTTCAGAAACAGTTTTGAAAAACATTCAATGTAATAATCTTCAGAAGATATCTTGAGAAGAATCTGTTTAAAATAATCTTAAGACTTAAAAGAAACTTTATTTTTCTTATCTTCCGCACGTTTTAATTATCTCTGATCTTAAGATTCATTTTAAACATTATTCATCTTCATGATTTAAATAAAAGATTTACAAGATTGACACGAAAAGCTTAAAACACTATTCAACCCCCCCTTTCTAGTGTTTCCTGTGGTTCTAACAATTGGTATCAGAGCTCACCTTCGGGTTGAGCATCTAACAAATTCAGAAGGAGTAGATCCTCAAAAGATGGAAATCTCACTAAGCTGAAGCAACTCTGAAGAATGATAATGAGAAAAGAAAATCATTTCTCTTAAAACTCATTATTTATACAAGGCATCTGTCAGAAGGATATAGCTGGAAAAGGAAAGTGTATCTATCTCTAGATCACAAACGGGTAACACCTTTCCTATCTTTGTTTAAATCTAAATTTGAGTATAACTGTTTATTTGCTAAATGTTTTGTTTTATTGAAATTGTTATTACATAAGTGTACTTGTGTGAAAATAAATTATTGCATAATAATTGTCCTGTATATGAATGCATATTACTTGTTTTGTGTGTAAATTATCTGCATTGCATGAGTGAATATATGTGTGTAAATGAAGAGTCATGTACGTTTATCATTTAATATGAAACGACACTTTGTGGGATAATGGATCATCAAACAGTTTCTCATAATTGGCACGACGCACAACTCTCAACAACTGCTTGGTGCATGTAACCGTCACTCCTCATTGAACGAAGCAATGATCACTGCCTATTTAAAAGGAGTTTGGATGATCAAAATGGAAACTACACTTCATTCAATCATTTTCTTAAAAAGGCCAAAGCTTCCTCAAACCACCTAGTCTCAGAAAGTTCTGTGAAGTCTATTAATCAGTTTGAGCATTCAAACTTGACTCAAAGACTTAATATCCTTTAGTTTTAATGATTAACAAATAAGATTATAATAAACAGATTCTACTGAGAAAGGTATTGGTTTGTTGATTGTGTTTCAGGATGAAATAGTAATCAGAATCAGAAGATTAGGATCAGAAGAACAAATGCAGGATCAATTATAAAGAAGCTGTCTGAAGAATGCAACTCGTCTGAAGTGCGCAAACTGTCTGAAGACGTGAAGACCATATGAAGACAACATAAAGCAGTCTGAAGAAAAGAAGCTGTCTGAAGCAAGAAAGCCTTCTGAAGCAAAGAAGCTGTCTGAAGAAGCAGAACTCGTCTGAAGAGTTGAAGCTGTCTGAAGTAGTTCAACCCGTCTGAAGTATCAGTGCTGTCTGAAGTCTCACTTATGACGTGGCACCCTCTGCTGAAGCTTGTGAAGACTTTTCTGAACCTCTGCTGCACGTACCTTTTCAAACACGTTTATGGCAAGGAACACAGAGACCTTTCCTGGTGATTTTGAATTTCATACACCACTGAGGAAATCTCTGCAACGCAGAAATTGCAGCAACAACGATGGCGGCTTTATAGCAGCACCAACGTTGTACTCTATCAGAATTGTGAAGACACCCAGAAGCGTGTCTCACGATGGATTGAATAGCATTCAATGCTTTCTCTAAAGGGTGGTATCACAACGGAAATATCATCATCACCAATCCAAAACAAAGCACAAGAAAAGCTCAGGAGACTAAGCAGAAGCAACAAAGAGAAATGTTTGAATAACATATTTTAATTCAAACATATTTTATCATCTGCAAGAAACAGCCATTGAAAAAGACACCTCACTCAAAGAAGAAAGGAGAAATGGTGTCAGGAAGCAAACAGAAAAGGAGCATATACAAAATAAGCAAGAGGACAAATCCAACGGATACCTCCTCATCTACACTCCTAAGAAAAACAGAGAAAATTAGAAGTCAGCTGAAGAAAAGTAAAAGGTTATCAAGAGAGAGAACATGCAAAATAATATCAAGAAATCTCTCTAAAAGAGCTCATCTACAGAAGTGTCAGAACAGGACTGTCTGAACACATATCTGCTTAAGAAGAAGCAACCGTTTGAGACACTATTACATAACGGCTATATGAGCCACATCATCAACATCTCAACGATATTATGAATCATCTTCAAACGGCTATATTCCAACAGGACATATAAATAGCCTCAAGGAAGAATTTGAAGATGTTGAACTCATTCACTTGGTTCAATCAGTTGATCAAGATGCATCAGAAAAATCCTATCGGTGTTGACCACACTTACTTGAATCAACTATGCTAGTCAAAATAGCAGTTGTTCAGTTGAACAACCTACCAGGCTGTGCTTAATCTCATATGAACCAAGAATGGTTTGAAGTTGTAAGTATGCCTTGGTTTTTCCAATTATACGGGTGAGAATGTAACCCATGGAAACCAATGGCTGGAGAACAAGGCTGGAGCTTAAAGTCAGTATCTACCTAGCCAATTCTCAGAGGATGTTATTCCTCATATCAGAGACAGGGATTGTACTTAAACTTATATACTTGTATCACTGTCTTACCCTTGTACTTAGATTTATCCATGGTATCCTGAGTAGTACTCAGTTAACCTCTAGTACAGGAAAAGATTAAGTTTATGTTTCGTGGAGACTTAAACTTAGTTTAATTTGTAAACACTTTATGTGTCTGAGAGCCTGGAGAGGCTTGGTGGAAGAAAGAATACTCTACACTTGGATAAGTGTCTGAGAGCCTGGAGAGGCTTGGTGGAAGAAAGAATACTCTACACTTGGATAAGTGTCTGAGAGCCTGGAGAGGCTTGGTGGAAGAAAGAATACTCATGGTAGAGCCTGGAGAGGCTTGATAGAAAAGAATACTTGTGATGTCTGGAGAGACTGTACTCGTGGTGTCTGGAGAGACTGTACTCGTGGTGTCTGGAGAGACTGTACTCATTGTGTCTGGAGAGACTGTACTCGTTATGTCTGGAGAGACTGTACTCGTTGTGTCTGGAGAGACTGTACTCGTTGTGTCTGGAGAGACTGTACTCATTGTGTCTGGAGAGACTGTACTCAAACTCAAGCCTGTAATCTGAATATTCATATAGTGGAAATCCAGTGGTTGTTTGCCATTAGGACTGGACGTAGCTCACAGTGGTAGTGAGTGAACCAGGATAAATTCCTTGGCTAAGTTTTCTTACCCTTATCTCTTATAAATTCTTTTCATACTAATCAAGGGGTCAGAATAATTAATCTGATATTTTATAAAGACACAAAACATCTTTTAAAATTAGTTTTTACAAGCCGTCTGAAAACTTCAGACAGCCACTTAAAAGCCTGTCTGAAATCTCTATGCCTAAGTCCTTTTTGTTTAATCTCTTTATTTCCAGGTTTCATATTTAAGTTGGAATTTGAAAAGTATTTTCTATAATAAACTTAGCACAACTATTTCAATAAAATGATCTTTCATATAAACAAAACATGAGATATCTCTTATATCATTTGAAGCTTTACAAAGAATGTTCCTTGAAGAAATTCTGAAATAAATTCTCAGAAGTGAGTCTGAAAGAGATCAGTTCAAAAATCAGGAACAGACTTCAGACAACCTCTAGTCGTCTGAAGTATTTCAGAAACTGTGCTAAAAATACTCTTTGTATTAATCTTCAGAAGATACCTTGAGAAGCCTCTGTTTAAAACAATCTTAAGCTTTAGAAGAAACATTGTTTTTCTTATCTTCCACATGTTTCAACTATCTCTGATCTTAAGACTTATTTTTAACAGTGCCCATATTCATGTTTTAAATTAAAGATTTCCAAAAACTATCAAAAAGTTTAAAACACTATTCAACCCCCCCCCCTTTTAGTGTTTCCTGTGGTTCTAACAAGTTCAACAGTTCAATAGTACTCAATGGCCAACATGTCTGCATCATCAAATGACTCAAACCATCCCGTGTTTGATGAGAGAATCATATCCTCTAAAATGGTAAAACTCTCTGACTTTGATGAGGCTGGGTATAATCTCACAGAGTACTTTAACGCTGTGGGGTGGACTCCTTACTTCAGGAATATCTCCTCACCGTGGCATGAAGAAAGTGTGTTAGAATTCTGGAACAACTCCAACATTGTGGCAAATGATGATTGGACCGGGATTAAAACAGAGGTAATGGGAAGATCAATTTGTGTGGACTACAAATTGATTGCTGAAGTGATTGGTGTGCCTGCTAGAGGAGAACAGTACTTTCAGAGGTGAGAATCCTTGCATGGTGGAACTTTCATCTTTGATGAAGTTCTCTTTGGAGGAAGACGTCTAGCACCCTACCGACCTTCTCAACTTTTGAAGATTCCCAGAGCACTTCTTGCTGTGCTAAACTGCAGCATCCTCCCAAAAGGACGCAACAGGTTAGAAGTAAATCAGCTGGAAAGGTTCGTATTGGGACACTTGCTGACAAAGAAGAGAATCAGTCTTCCCTGGGTGCTGATGTATCAGATGATCTTCAGACAAGATATGAGCAATGAAGATCTCTATCCTCACAACACCCTAATAATGAAATGCACAAGGGTTTTCCAGTGGAAAGTCACTTTGACCAACCGCCTCCTCATTTCTTTACTTCGGGAATATATGATCAGTTAGACCGGACTCTAATTGATAGAGAAGAAGCTCCAGAGAATCAGGTGATTATTCCTCCCTTGGTTGCTCCACGCAACAAAGGAAAAAGGGTTTTTACTCATCTGGGTGCTCATAAAAGAAAAAGGATGGTGTTGGGTGCATACAATCTGAAGAGGGTGAATGACAAGGTGAATCGGCTTGCAAAGAGGCTGAGAGTGGCTGAGAAAGAGCTGCAAGAGCTCAAAGCTGAGAAAGAAACTGCCAACGCCACTGAGAACCCATCTGATGACCATTGAATCCATTTCAAGTGTCATGTTTTTTTGTTATTATTTTTTTTGTTTTACATCTTAAATATTATAAATATTTTTATATGATTATCAAATCTCTTATTGTCTGTATATGTTTAAACAATGTGTCTTTTATCTTTGAATGAATCTTTAACTCAACACAACTTTTTCTTGGTACAACTACTTGATAAAATCAAATTAACTTAATAAGGTAAAGACAAAATTAAGATTCATCCACTATAAAAAATCTTCTAATAATTTAACCTGCTGAAATTTGATAAAATTAAAATAATTAATCTAAGACATTTGTTTTAATGTTTAACTAATATGATTAAGAAATATCAGATACTACTGAAAAGCATCTTTAGTTTATGTTTCAGAAAAACAGGTTTTTGAAAATAAACTCAAAGAAGATCAACTGGAGGAAATGCCATGTGTAAAAAGATGAATCAAGGCAACATCATCTAAAAGAATGTCTAAGTGTGATATCATCTCCATTGTCTGAACCTGTTCAGACAGTTCACAATGAACTTACTGAAATTGTGGGTCAGAAATGTTAAGATGGTTGATACACAAAGCACTGAGCCTACCTCTACGCTTGAAAAGATAATTTTGACTTAGTAACATCTCTACTTTATGAACCTGTTCAGAAGGCTCTCGGTGAACCTCCTGAAATTGTGGGTCATGAATGTTCAAGTAATGGAAACTCAAGTCATTAAAGTCTATTTCAATCATTGAGGGACAGGTTAAGATGATTGTTCAAAGATTCTCTGAAGCACAAAAAGACAAAAGACTAAAAGGAGGATTTGCAGACATCAAGCGACCTCAGAAGAAGAAAAGTCTTCAAAGAAAGGTGCAATGTTAGAAAAGCTTTCTTCCATCTAGAGAATAATGAGGAAATCTAATGGTAATATCACTTCACCTTAAAACTTAAATATCCGTGAAAAATTGTTCTCTAGTAAAAGATTTTTAATCAACAAATAAAATTTTAATTAATAATTAAAAACATAAAAGACTCAACATATTAAAAGCTTATCAGATAATAATCATAAAATCCTTTGCTCTGATACCTTAAAAATCTGTTTTCAAAAATTTTCTTCTTAAATGTTTTCTCACATATTCTATACTATTTTTCTTTCTTTTCTGTTTCTAAAAAGGTGTTTCGAAAAAGTAATATCTTCTAATACGTTTTTATGTCTCTTCTTAATTGTTTTTCAAAAACGTTTTCCAAAACTTACTTTATCCATGCTAATGACTCAGTTTCCTATAGGGCTTCATCTATGACCAATCAATGATGCACGTTTCGATACCTTCAAGGTCTGAAACTGTCATCATGAAAAGCTATCTGAGCCCATATACATCGCGTGAACAACAATCCAATGGATTCATTTTCCTTACTTCTCTATTTTACCCTTGCTTCAAAGTCCTATAAATTCACAAGAGCCCCTCACACAAACTCACATCTTCAAAGCTCCTCTATAGCTTTGTCTAAGGTTCTGAGTAAGTGGCTCCCAGAAGGATGATGAAGAAGCAAAGGAAAACAGAAGAAGGACCTCTGGAACATGTTGAGGCAAAGATCAAGTCATCTTGGATGATGTATGGAATGAAGAGTAAAGGAAAAGGTTCATTTGAAAACCCGTTTCTCTATACTTGGACCATGGTGATCTTGTTGCATCACAGGTGGACTGGAAGATCACTGGGAGATCCCAGAATAGTCAATCTTATTAAAAGAACTACTGACAAAGTGGTTCTTGGAAGTAAGGTGGTGGCTAATGATCGAGACACAGTCTTACATGATGCACCTCCATCGTCCCAGCGGCTAGAAGGAAAATGCGTGCAGCAAGGCACGGTTGGGATGAAGTTTGGGGCTTTGAGGCAACTCCTGAAGCTTTTGCAGCAGAAGGAGTGGTGATAGCTTTGAAAGAGATGAAGTCTATAAGGCTATGCCTCAGGCTTTCGAAGGAATCTCCGGAGGAAGCAATGGATGGATACATTCTATTTTTGGAATGTAACCTCTTTTCTTTTTGTGAAAACCTGCTTTTTGTAAATATCACATGTTTTGAGAAAATTTAAACTTGTTTATTTCTGTTTTTATTTCAGTTTATTTTGTTTATCAAAAGTTGTTTTATTTATTAACAATTGGTATAAGAAGTTACTGTATTTTTTTAAACAGTTGGTATTTATTCCTTAATCCTTGGTATCTGAATAATAATAATAACAATTTGAGTAATAACGTCCCTGCAAAATTAGAACAACTGATATCAAGATTCAGACATTGTCTAAAAACCTTAATGTAAGATAAAAAGAGGAGAAATATAATCAGTAAAGAAATACGGCTAAAAATAATTGATAAAAGTAAATAAACTTAAAATAAGAAGATATATATGAAACTCAACAATATGAAACCATGAACCTTTTTAATTAATGACAAAAGGGGGAGAAATATAAAACTCACAAAATGATATTAATATTGTATGTACTGAAAGAATATAAAAATAGGGGGAGAAATATACAAATAACAAAATGGTGTATGTAACAGGTAACTAGAAACTCAGAAGATAACAACTGTCATAACAGTAAAAATAATTTATGATAACAATTGATATATGTAATAATAGTATAAATATATAACAATCGGTATCTGTGATAAGTCATAACATGAATAACAATTGGTATCTGTGATAAGTCATAATATGTGAACCTTTTTAATTAATGACAAAAGGGGGAGAAATATAAAACTCACAAAATGATGTTAATATTGTATGTACTGAAAGAATATAAAAATAGGGGGAGAAATATACAAATAACAAAATGGTGTATGTAACAGGTAACTAGAAACTCAGAAGATAACAACTGTCATAACAGTAAAAATAACTTATGATAACAATTGATATATGTAATAATAGTATAAATATATAACAATCGGTATCTGTGATAAGTCATAACATGAATAACAATCGGTATTTGTGATAAGTCATAATATGTGAAAATATTAGTTTTCAATGAATAACAAACAATAATAATTGGTATCTAAAAAGATTAACATCTGATTAATAATTGGTATCTAAAAACATTAACATCTGATTAATAATTGGTATCTAAAAGATTAACATATAGTTTCTAAGAAGTACTAACAATTGGAATCTAAAGATTAACATCAAGTTTCTAAAGGATAAGTTAACAAAATGTATCTAATCTTGTTAGCAGTTAGAATAATAACAATTGGCAACATTTAACAAACTAAAGAATAAATATTCTTCTCAGGGGGAGTATTATAGATAGGGGGAGCCTTCTATATACTTAACCATCTTTCCTTAAAACATTTTGTAAGTTATACATATCTTATTTGTCATCATTAAAAGAGGGAGATTGTGAAGTCTATTAATCAGTTTGAGCATTCAAACTTGACTCAAAGACTTAATATCCTTTAGTTTTAATGATTAACAAATAAGAGTATATAAAGAGTATATAAAGAACATATAAGAACATAATAAGATTATATAAACAAATTCTACTGAGAAAGGTATTGGTTTGTTGATTGTGTTTCAGGTTGAAATATTCATTAGAAGAAGAAGAAGATTTGATGAACAGAATCAGAATCAGAAGATAAGGATCAGAAGAACAAATGCAGGATTTAATATAAAGGTTGTCTAAAGTAAAGCAACTCGTCTGAAGTGCAGAAGTTGTCTGAAGTAAGCAACTCGTCTGAAGCATAGAAGTTGTCTGAAGAACGCAAGCCGTCTGAAGTGCTGAAGCTGTCTGAAGTGTGCAAGCCGTTTGAAATGCTGAAGCCGTCTGAAGACGTGAAGACCATCTGAAGACGTGAAGACCATCTGAAGACATGAAGACCATCTGAAGACGTGAAGACCGTATGAAGACGTGAAGACTATCTGAAGAAGCCTACAAACAGAATCAAGAATTTATCTCTTGAAGACGTTGCTAAAGTGTAAAGCACACTCTACCAAAATGGAGTACACTTATATCAGTATAAAAGCTAAACATGCTTTTATGCCTCGATCAAAGTCTTGCACAAATAAGGAAACTCTGCAAAGACTTTCTGCAAAGCCTGGTGCACCTGCAACAAAAGGCATTTTTGTGTGCGCAGACCTACTGCACCTGCTCCTGCACCCACTGGCTGCCCAGAACTGATCAGAAGACTGAGAAAAAGCAACCAGAAAGATGATTGAATAAAATACAATTGATTCAACATCTTTATTCATCTATATCTCAGAAGAAGAAAATGCAAAGAAGAACAGAATAGCAATCAGCTGAAGTAGAAGAAAAGGCTGGAATTAATATGATATAATATTCAAGCTGAAGAATTGAGAAAAGACTGAATTAATATGATAAGCACAAGTTGAAGTACATCACGATGAGATAAAAGCAAGCATTTGAATATATTGTCTGAACAGATAAACTCTCTAAGTGCATGGAACAGATTTCAACATTGAAGAAATCAATACAAAAGCTAAGACTATATGATACAACAACTATAATATCATATGTCTTTATTCAAAGAAGAAACTGCAACAACAGCTATTCGACAAGACACCTCACTCAAAGAAGAAAGAAGAAATGGTGTCAGGAAGCAAACAGAAAAGGAGCATATACAAAATAAGCAAAAGGACAAATCCAACGGATATCTCCTCATATACACTCCTAAGAAAAGCAGAAGAAATCAGAAGTCGGCTGAGGAACGCAGAAGAAATCAGAAGACAACTGAAGAAAAGCAAAAGGATATCAAGAGAGAGAACATGCAAAATAATATCAAGAAAATCTCTCTAAAGAGCTCATCTACAGAAGTGTCAGAACAGGACTGTTTGAACACTTATTTGCTTAAAAAGAAGCAACCGTTTGAGACACTATTACACAACGACTATCTGAGCCACATCATCAATTATCTCAACGGTATTATGAATCATCTTCAAACAGCTATATTCCAACAGAACATATAAATAGCTTCGAGATTGAATTTGAAGATGTTGGTTGTTGGTTGAAAAGGTTGAAAGAGAATCAACCATACTGTTGACCTATTGGTCAGTTAGTCAAAGATTGTTCGGAAGAACAACCAACCAGGCTGTGCTTAATCTCAAATGAACCAAGAATGGTTTGAAGCCGTAAGTATACCTTGGTTATTCCAATGATACGGGTGAGAATGTAGCCCATGGAAACCAATGGTTGGAGAATAAGGCTGAAGCTCAAATCCAGTATCTATCTAGCCAATTCTCAGAGGATGTCATTCCTCACATCAAAGACAAGATTGTACGTAACTTATATACTTGTATCACTGTCTTAACCTTGTACTTAGAATCCAACCTTTGTATCCTGAGTAGTACTCAGTTAACCTCTAGTACAGGAAGAAATTAAGTTTATGTTTCGTGGAAACTTAAACTTAGTTCAAATTGTAAACACTTTATGTGTCTGAGAGCCTGGAGAGGCTTGGTGGAAGAAAGAATACTCATACACTACTGTGATTAGTGTCTGAGAGCCTGGAGAGGCTTGGTGGAAGAAAGAATACTTAGTTGCAAAGCCTGGAGAGGCTAGACTGAAAAAGAATACTGCATATGTTGCCTGGAGAGGCAGTTGAAAACAAAGGAATACTTGGTGTTGTCTGGAGAGACTGTACTCGTGACGTCTGGAGAGACTGTACTCGTGATGTCTGGAGAGACTGTACTCGTGATGTCTGGAGAGACGGTACTCGGTAGAGCCTGGAGAGGCTTGCCTGAAAAAGAATACTGCATGAGTTGCCTGGAGAGGCAGTTGAAAATGAAAGAATACTCAATGTTTAGCCTGAAGAGGCTGTGGTAAAATAATACTTGTATATGAGTTCAGATAGTGGAAAATCCAGTGGTTGTTTGCCTCTGGGACTGGATGTAGCTCACGGGTTTGTGGGTGAACTAGGATAAATTCTGTGCCTAAGTTCTCTTTCCCTTAATCTCTTTATTTACAGTTTTCATATTTATGTTGGGGATTGAAAAGTTATTTTCATAACAAACTTAACACAACGATTTCAATAAAATGATCTTTCATAAGAACAAAACATGAGATGTTTCTCATATCACTTGAAGCATTACAAAGAATGTCTTTTGAATTACTTCTGAAACAATTATCTGAAGTGAGTCTGAAAAGACCTCAGTTCAGAAATCTGGAACAGACTTCAGACAACCTATAGTCATCTGAAGTATTTCAGAAACAGTTTTGAAAAACATTCAATGTAATAATCTTCAGAAGATATCTTGAGAAGTATTTATTTAAAATAATCTTAAGACTTAAAAGAAATTTTATTTTTCTTATCTTCCGCACGTTTTAATTATCTCTGATCTTAAGATTCATTTTAAACATTATTCATCTTCATGATTTAAATAAAAGATTTACAAGATTGACACGAAAAGCTTAAAACACTATTCAACCCCCCTTCTAGTGTTTTCTGTGTTCTAACAGTGACAACCCTAAATTCTTTCTGTTATTTCCTGCCATGACATTTTTTGTTGCGGTTATTAATTCTCATAAATCTAGTGCTAAATTAATAAATTTAATATAAACAAAATTATACATATTCAATTATTCAATCTGAAATGATTTATGTAAATATAATTGATTAATTTGAACAAAATATATAACACATAAAATATATATGTATTTTCAATTCAATCATATTTTTAATTTGCATAAATTACTTCTGATCGAATCAACCAATTTGATTTAAGCAAAATTTACATTCTATTTAAATTTAATATGATATTCAATCTGAAATTATTATCCAACGTAAATCAATTAATATAAATATAATTGATTAATTCAAACAAAATATATTAAATAAGAAATATAAATTTTTATCACATTAAATCAATCAATTATATATCAATTACATATTGTATATTTGTATGAAAGAAGGTTTGGCAACATTTACAAATATCACGTCGCAACCCCATATTCCTTCTATTTCTTGGCATGGCATTTTTTTTATATATTTTAATTCCCATAATTTAATGTTAAATCAATCATAAAATATACATTATATTTTCATTTAATAATATTTTAAATATGTAATAAATATTCAGTATAAATCAATCAATGTACAGATATCTATTAATATTTAAACAAAATATATAATACATTAATTAAGTCATTTCAATCATATTTTTAATTAACATAAATTAGTGTTAAATTAATAAATCAGTTTAATTTAAACAAAATTTATATCCTAGTCCAATTTGTTTTTTTTTTTTGACGGTCTAGTCCAATTTATACCATATAGGATTGACATTTTACATAAAATTACATACATTGACAATGTAATAAGTTTTACATAGGATATCTAATTATATTTTACTATTTTAACACATGATATCCAATTATAATATATTTAATTTAATTTAAAATAAAAAATTCATGTAAATGTGAAAATAATTAACGTTATAATTTAGTGTAATGTACTAAATGTGGAAATATTTTCAATTAAGATATAATGGTCATTTTAATCAATGGTAGAGTTCTAAACAAGGAATTAATTTCAATGAACATATAATTAATTAGGGGTGTTTATGGGACGGGTTGGGACAGGTTTTACTTGTCCCTAACCCGGCCCTAATTTTTTACCAGACCAATTCTATGGATCCGAACCTGTCCATAGACCCGAAGAGACCCGATGATGTGCGGGTCTGAGTAGGACAGGACCGAGTTAACGTTGGCCCGATATATAAGATAAATATAATCATGAAATGATCATATAACAATGTTCAAAAGAAAATAGTTCATACAATTAATAAATATATTGCATACAATAGAATATCTCTTAATGTATGTAATATTTTTTACTTTTTTAAAGTTTGGGACATTACTAAACCAAGAATAACATTATATCACTATATAATTTTATGTATATAATATTATAATGTATTTTTAAAGGTAAATAAAGGAAATTTAGACTAAAAAACCATTTCTAAAATGAAAAAATAAAGTTAGGACTTTACATAATAGAAAATCATAAGTAATGAATATTATATTTGTATATGAAGGACGGGTCGGGTAACCCGAAGGTGAAGGTGAACCTGAACCCGTCCTCAACCCAATGCCGGGTCAAAAGATGAGTCCCGATTTGGTTCTATTCTTTCTTGTAGGACAGGAACAGACCCGACCCGAGTAGGACGGGTCAAAGGGATAGACTGGGTCTTGAACACCCCCATAATTAATATTCAATGAATCAAGCTTTAAATATTTTCTATGAATTCATTTAATATTTATTGAAAATTAATCTGATCAATTTTTGAGATTTTAACATTTGAAAATTTGGGTGGGGATCAACTTACTCCATGAGTGACTTTGGCAAAGTTACTTTGCTTAATAACTATTTGTAGAATGTCAATTTAACAAATCTAATTGTTGAATAATGTGATATTAATATGATGATTATGCAACCAAATTTTTAGATCAGTCGAACATTCATAGGTATGTAATCTTATAGTAGATATTTACTTATATTTTAAAAATTATATTATATGTTAAACTCAAGTGATTTGATGAAATATCAAATAATTTTAAAATTTAATGAAATTTTGTAAGCTTGATCTAGCTAATGAAAACTTTTAATATGATGGTTGGATTGATGAAATTCAATGTTTATAAGAAGTTATTAAGAGAAGTAACTTTACTAAGAGTTACTCCTAGAGTAAGTTGATCCCCCACCATTGAAATTTACATGGCATATTCGCATAGAACTTAAATTAACAAAATTTAACCATGTCTAATTAATTTAATCAAATATTTAATTATATATTTAATAAAAAGATCAAATGTCAAAGTAAACAAATAATCAGTCATGTTAAAATCTAGATTGGTTGAAAATTAATTTAATTTGTTGAACTTTTGTTAATTTTATATTACAATTTTCTTAGTAATATTAATTATAGTTTTTAAATATAATGTATTAAATTAATTAGTATTATATTCATTAGTAATATATCAATTAAATTTTGGGCCTCGTCTGGGCAATCCTCTGCTCGTACTCTTTCTTAATCTACGCCTCGTCCTCAAGGGCCCAAGTAACCCTACTCTGTAAAAGAAAAAACTTTTACGGTAAGTAAATTAAAAATATCATAACAAGTTAAAAAAATATATAAAATGAAAATATTTTACCGTAAGTTTCTCCCACCACTTGTCCCTCACATCTTTAAGGGTGACCTCACACAAATAGTAAGAACCCCGGAATTATGAGCGAATTGCATGACCAATGGCCGCGATGGGGGGTTGTTAGGCACCCAACTGCAAAATAAATAAATAAAATGTTAACACTGCAACTTATAAAAATTCAAAATATTAAAGAAATAAAAAATTGAAGAAACTCACCCTTTAGCATAAAGTCGGATGATAACCCTACCGTGAGGGTCCCGCTCATGATCGACACTAGAGCTGGCACCCCGGTGCGGAGGCTGTTGTACATCAGACTAGGTGTCAGTCTCCGTGTTAATGTCACCCGGGGTCGCCCTCAACCTCCGAATCAGAAATATGTAGCTGGTCATCCTCTGGCAGCTGATGAACTCCCGGAGTAGGGATGAATCTCATATATATGCTCCAGCTGATGTAGCAGGTTGGGCAACCTCTGCAGGGGTGGGCACCACGTATGGTGCAAGGGTGGAGGTTGAAGGCTGCTCTAGTAGTTGCTCAGAGAGAGGAGGTTGGTTCTATGATCTCGACGTAAGCGAGCTGCCTGTGCAGCAAGCTCGCCCGGAGGGATGGACCTCCCTCTAATAGGTGGGACCTTCTATCAACCTCTACCACACATACGAGGCATATCTAAACCCTTATTTTAATAAGGTTAAATTAAATATTAAGAAACATACCTATAACAATAATTAAAGTATACAAGTCTATATATAACTAATTAACATATATAACTAATTAAATTATATAACTAATTATATAAATTATAAATGATTATTATAAACAACAATAATAATTAAATTATACAAGTCTATATATAACTAATTAAATTATATAACTAATTAAATTGTATAACTAATTATATAAATTATAAATGATTATTATAAACACCAATAATAATTAAATATTATACAAGTCTATATATAACTAATGAATTATATAACTAATTAATATATATTACACTAATTAAGTTATATAACTAATTATATAAATTTTAAATGATTATTATAAATACCAATAATAATTAAATATTATACAAGTCTATATTACACTAATTAAATTATATAACTAATTAACATATATTACACTAATTAAATTATATAACTAATTATATAAATTATAAATGATTATTACAAACACCAATAATAATAATAATAATTAAATATTATACAAGTCTATATTATACTAATTAAATTATATAACTAATTAACCCAACTTAAATTATATAAATAATTATATAAATTATAAACAACAACTATAAATTATAAACACCAACTAACCAGGATGGTGCTTGGCTGTTGTAGGTGGCGTGTGACCTGAGCTGGACGACGGCGACCGGAGGGAGGACGGTGGCGGCGACCGAAGGGAGGAGGCGATTTAGGGGTTATTTGACGGTTTGGATCGGTGGAAAAGACAGAAAAGTGAAAGGGAGAGGATTTGGGACAGTAGGGAAGGGAATGGGTGTAACACCCACCCTAGTGGTAGACGTCACTTGGTTTTACGTAAATCTCTAACTACAACTTTAAGGAAAAAAGGAGAGTTTTTTTTCGAAGTAAATACACACTAGTCATTCTTTTTAAAGTAAAGTGATTGAAATACTCGTGATAATATTTATTCAATTAAAACATTTTCATTTTACATGTTGATCATTTTGGAAAATAAAATATTTGAGGTACTTGAAAAATTTACTTCAACAAAAACTCCTAAATTCCATATTTGTTTATGAGAGAGTTTTCTAATTATACAATATAATTGAGAATACCCTTGAATACATAACTCAAGAAATAATGATAAAGACTCTTGACATAACTATGATCTGGCTTAACTCGATACATCTACCTCGGCCTAAGCCGCGGTCCACTTGAATGAGATAAGATCTTTTCTAGCAATCCATCTAGTGTGGCAGCAATTAACGAGAAACAAACAAAACACAAAAACAAAGGGGTGAGAGAAAGTAATGAAAATCATACTTCCAGAAAGTAACGAATGAGTTAAGGCATACACCTATTCCTATAATAACCAAGAAATACATAATCAATCATAAAAATAAGTCACAAGAATTTCATTCCATATCTCAATCATCACAACAGTCGATGAATGCAATGCAAGGACTCTTAGACACAACGTTACCAATGTCATGGGAATGCAGACTCAATGATGAATCTCAGGTGCACCTCCAGCAATCCAACATATTCATATTAGTATCTTCAACAATACCAGATGTTGATACTAATATCTTCATCAATACTAATATCAATATCTTGATCCAAACAATGATTGGGCGAAGCGATCAGGAGTTAGAGTTCTGCTATCGCCAATTCAGTGTAAGGGCCAAAAATCCCCTAATAATGTTTTAATGATGACAAACTCCCAAAATTCACTTGCTGTAATTCTGATTGAAGAAGAACTAATGATTTCACTTGAGTTGTGTCAAGAAGAAACAGACAGGAACTTCCAAAAGATGACTTTGAGACTCTTGAAGAAGACATTTAGCAAAAGAATCACTTCAACAACCTTCTGGAGATATTCTGAAAGGAAATTCAATATTAAGGAATGTAGGAAAACAAGGAAACACTAGAAGGGGGTTGAATATGGTTTCTAATGGAAACTTTTTCTGTTTCAGGATTATAAAAGATTGGCTTCTGAAAATCTTCATATGATAGTTATCAGTCTGAAGTTTTTAGATACTTTCTGAAGATCGTTCAGATTAAACAGAGTAATAAATCAGATTTGATTCAGATTCAAAGTTTTCACTTAAATACTTTTTCAAGCCCCTTGTTAGAATAGAAACAGAATTGTAATAGCTAAAGGGATAGAGAAAACTTAGCCAATAATTTATCCTAGTTCACTCACAATCACCGTGAGCTACGTCCAGTCCCAGGGCAAAACCAACACCTGGATTTCCATTATTCTTGCAAGAATACAAGTATTCTTTTCTATCAAGCCTCTTCAAGCTCTACAACAAGTATTTTTTCTTTCACCAAGCCTCTTCAGGCTCTCAACCAAGTATTGTTTCTTAGTTTATAGCTCTCTTAATCCTCATGTTATAGCTCCCTTAGTCTTATGTCATAAATTGTTTCCTTTCTATTATAAACTTCTTAGTTCTTATGTCTTAAACATTTATCCTACTGTCGTGGGTTTTCTGGTTTATGTTACAAACTCTGTGGCCTCTAGTTATAAACTTCTCAATTTCCTGTTATGCACCTATGAATCTTATGTTATAAACTCCAAAATTTTCTGTCTTAAACATTCTTAAGTTTCATGTTATGACATTTTAAATAATGAGATTATGGCTCTTTTATCTTTGTCCCAAATTCTTTTATTTCTATTAGTATAAGTTTAATAGTATAAATATTATGTTACAGACTTATAAAAATTGCTATCATAAAATTTTGTGTACTAAGTTATAAACTGTTTTGGCCTGCAGTTATAAACCATCCTGTTACGCGTTACAAACTGTTTACTCTTTAGTTATAAACTTACCCTGTTACTGTCATGAATTTCTTATCTTATCATATCAGTTCGATTTTTTGGATATTCAAGGCTTATGAGATTCCTCTCTCCCTCATTTACACTCTTCCTCATGTTTCCAACTCTTAAAGTCTTTTATGGTCTCTTATGACCTATTTATCCAATTTTTCAAGTTTGAAAGTCATAGTTTTAAGTCTTCAAAGTCTACTTTTTGCGTTTCAACATAATTTTCACTACAATCACTTGTAAAATCACCAACAACCAATTTGGAGTGTTTCCATCCTCATTCAGTCATGTACAGAAATTTAATAACATCATTTCCCATTCATAATGATCAATCCATCAACAAATCACCACATTTCTCATTTCATCAAGCTTCATATCAAGATCAACCATTAATAAAAGTCACTACAAACGCAAAACAGTTTTTTGTCAATCAATCCTAAAGAGAATGAGGCCATTATGGTCTCTTCTCAAGTCCATGGGCAACACTTGGTTTCACCCACATCAAGAGCCAAGGGTTTTCCTCAAAACCCTAACCCTCCATTACTTTCCACTAAGATTTTTCAAGTTTTCCCTCCCCCTTACCTAGTGGTAGATTCGGCCAAAGTAAGCCCTTGAGATGACCAAGAAACTATCCAACATGTCTTCCTTCAAGTGGTTAGAATCAAAGCTCCCAACACTTCAAAACCAAACCATGAAAAATACACAACTTGGTTAGGTTTTACACCATCAAACAAGAAAAACGAAAATGAAGAATCCATAGTGAGAGAAGTGATACCTCACGACTGTACCAAGGGAGAAAGAGGAGAATGTGAAAACCATCTTGCAAGGGTTGGAGCTTAGGGTAAAATTTGGGTGCTCAAGAGAGTGATATTTCCCTTGAGAAATCTCTAACCTTGTGTTTGGATAGAGAAATTTAAAATTACTAGAATTCATGTGTTAAAATAGTAGAAAGAAAGAATTCCAAATGACAAATAGGAGGATTTTTTATGATAAATAGGATAATTTCATATGACAAATATTGAGAGAGAATTTCAACATTTCTCTTTTATGTTCAAACTTTTTATATTGTCATTGTCAATTCCTCTCATTTTAATAATTCACTCAACATTATCTATTATAATTTTGAGAATTCTAAAATTCTCCATCCAAACACAAGGTAAGTGTGGGTATGGAGAAAAAAACTCATGTGAGGCAAGGGAAGTGAGTTGGAAGAATGAATAACCCATTTAGAAGAAGGTAGACGGCCGGTTGGAAGCAAGGAATCAATGGTGGAAATATGTGTGATGTGGCTTTATGGAGATTAAGGGATTAATAGGTAGGAAATTTGGTCTAAAATGAGACACATCACCACTCTAATTGTGGTTAGAAAATTTCCACCAATTCAAGACTTGATTAAATAGTAAATTTTGAAATTTCAAAAAGTTTAAGGGTATTCTTGTAAAATTACTAAAAATTCAGAAAAATTCCAGAAAAAATATTTTTATATTCTAAATCCATTTTTATGTTTAAAACATATTTTTATTAAATTTTTAGATTTTTATTTAAATTAATAAAAATTAATTCTGTTAGGTGCTCATAGTCAATGGTAATTTTGGTAATTATACCAAAACAACTTCAGAAAATTCTGGAAAAATTCTCAAAATTCTAAAAAATTATTCTAAGACTAGTTATATAATTATTTTCATCAAATTCTATACCAAATATTTATTCACTATTTTAAACGAGGTTACCGTACTCATGGTTTCCCGTTACGGAGAAAAACAGATGTTACAATGGGAGAAAGGGAGAAGGAGAAGGAGAAGAAGGGAGAAACAGAGGGGCCGAAGGGAGAGAACGAGAGGGAAGAGGAAGGAGGAAGAAGAAGATGGGAGGGGGGAAAGAGTTTTGTGCGCGTAAGTTTTAAACTTAGTTGGTCGTCGCTACATTAAAAATTTTCTCTGACGTGCCAAATTTAATTTTTAATTAAAAACGTAGTGACGGCTTAGCCGTCGCTACGTTTATTTTTTTAATTTTCAGAAAAAAAAAAGTTTTTTTAGCATAGCGACGGCTAGGCCGTCGCTACAGTGCGAAACGTAGCGACGGCCAGGCCGTCACAGAGTATTAATTGCACAGCTACGCGTTGAGCTGTGCATTTAATGCTATAGCGACGACGTAGCGACAGAGCATGGTCATCGCTATGTTTTCACATCTAATTCAACGCATTCTTATAGTGAATGAAGGTGCTCCAATCTTTCAGGGACCAAATTGACAGTTTAGTCTTAATTAAACAAACTATTTTAATCGAGCATTTAACTAGTCGAGTTCAATTAGGTGTTCAAGAAGGATTTGGAGTTTGCCTTTATAACTTACATTGACATTTAATTGTGGATAATGATAAAATAATGAATACGAATTACCGTTTTAGAATATTAAAAGAATGTTAAGAATTGTAAGTAGATATATTATAGATAATACTCCCTCTGATCCTTTTTATAAGGCACTTCTTACAAGTTTTTGTGGTATAAGGCACTTTATAATTTCAAGGCGACATTGATTACCATTTTTCTTATTTACCCTTATTAACTTTAATGTCTTTTCAATTATCAAATGGTAGTGAAGTTAATTAGTGATATTAAATAAGGGTAAAACTAGAAAGTGAAACTATTTTTTAAAATTCTAATAAAATTAACCAACTTTAACCACTTTTATTAGTATGTATAATTGGCTTAAATATGTATTATAAAAAAGACCGGAGGGAATATATTGTAAGGAAAGATAAAATGTAGAGTGTCACCACATAGTATTGTTGATGTGTCAAAATTAAATATAAATGGTGATTTGTGGCAACTTGATTGTCCGCAGTTGAACTTTAATATATATAGTAGATTTCACAGATTACAATAAATCACAAAAGCTTTTCAGTAATGATTCACGTCCCACAAACAGTGTTTACCGCACTGGTACACTGTTTGCGGGTTTTGTCTTTTAGTGTCTCCCTTTTTAATAGTTTTTATTTTATTATTATATTTATCTTTATTTATTTATCTCACTAAATAAAAATATAGATTAAGAAATACATTAAATGTGTATTCTTGGAAGGGTTGACATAAGTTTTTTATCATCATTATTCTATTTTGATACTAATAACCAAATATATTATTTCATTCACTGTTTCTGGACACACAATTAACCTCGTGTTATTCTGATGCAAATAACCAAATTTATTATTTATTAACCCTTAATGGACACACAATTAATCTCATGTTTATAATATTACATTTCACGAAGGGTTAACATAAAATTCATGAGATCATTGTTCTATGTTGATGCAATTACCAAATTTACTATTTCATTAACCGTTAATGGATATGCAATTAACCTCACAAATTCAATTAACTAAATATCTTATTTTGTTAACTGTCAATGGATACACCATTAACCTCATTTGAAAATATGTTCATCATTTCTGGGTACATAATTAACCTCGTGTTAACAAGAATGGTTAACACAAATTCAATGTGATCATTTATTGTATTTCTTAATCTATATTTTTATTTAATAAGATAAATAAATAAAAATTAATATAATAATAACATAAAAAATAAATAAAAACTATTAAAAGAGGGGCACTAAATGACAACCCACAAAATAGTCACTACTGCATATATGACATTTACTAACACTTAATTACTACTACCTTCGTTCTTATTTAACTGTCCACTTTGACTAAAACACATATTAAGGAATACAATTATTACTCTCGTTTTCATGGAAATAAATTTTAAAATTTTCCATTTTACCCTTTTATCTCTCTTACTATTATTGACTCTCATTAGTTTTTATTGGTGGACCATTTATTAACATAGGGGTAAAATGAAGAAAGTGTATTCATTAGTGCATTGGATTTGTAAGTGGACAGTTAAATAGGAACAAATTTTTTCTTTGAAAGTGAACAGTTAAATAGGAACAGAGGTAGTAACGTACAATGAAATATTACTAACTAGTGTGCTACCCGTGCGATGCACAGATATTATTATCATCATGTATAAGGATCATAAGTCCTTGTTGAGACTAAACCCTAGATACAACAATATGTAATTGACCATGCAAGAAAACTGGTTTTGGAAATACACACTAATATGTGATAATGTCTGATCTTCACTTTTATTAATCTGGTTCCATTGCAAAGTACAGCAGATAAATCAAGATTACTTATTAGCATGACAGACACTCCTATTTTTAACACCAACTTATGATAAGGATGTGCAAAACACCTCAGCTTCAATACCAATCTCCTCATCCACCTTCCATATAGTGTCAGGACTCAAATACACTCTCTCTTCTCTAGTAAATAATATCATGACATATTCATTAATTGAATGAACAACATCTAATGTAGGAGCAAGAATTGTTTTATCCTAAACAAAGGCAATGTTTCCAAAATTTGAAAGTAAGTTAGGGCATGCAAACAAAACCATATCTCCAATTGTATTACCTGTATAATTAATCAGTAAATCCTTTGATATTTCAGTATTAGTCGCATCATTACCATAAGTGCCTAAATCACCATCACCTAATGCAAAAATTCACTCAAGTATTATCTAGTATCTAACTTGTGCGATGCACGTATATTAAGTTTAAAATACAATGTCTAAGATCAATAATATATAATATTTATCTCCTTTAAGAAAATCAACAATTTAGCATGTTAATAGAAATTATAATTTAAGTATAATAACATATGTATTTTTTTAAGACATGACTATGATGATTAAATAGAGAGATAAATGTTTTAATATAATATTAAAATAAGAAAATGAAAGTATGATAAAAAAATAAAAAAAAAAGAAAACGGCAGGAGCAGGACTGCTCCCATGGGGGATACTCATGTTAAAACAAATCACGAAGTGAGAATAAAAAACTAAAAAAATGCAAGTAAGAAAACATGACATATGTAATTGTTGAACAATTTTAATATAAAGTAAATATATAAGTAGAATAGATAAAGAGAGATAATAAGTAAAATCATTAATGAATAAAACAAAGAGATAAATAATATATTGAAAAAAAACACATTAAATTTAATGTAAATCAACTCACTTATTGTATTTCTTAATGTGTTTATTTATGAATCTAAATATTAATTTAGTATATAGATTATAAGAGTAATATTTAAATTAAATTATGGTTTTATTGATAGAAAATTTATTTTGAATTTTATTATAATATTTATTATATATCACGGGGAATAAATCTTTACATAAAGTTTATTAATGTATAAATGTTAATTTAGTAAATAGATTACACGATGTAAATATAATTAGCTAACAAATGTGGCTATTGTGTTCAATTTGTATATAATAATTATATGACTTTTTTTTTGCCTTTAGAATCTTTTAATAAAATAAAGATGGGACAAATATAATTTGCCAGACAATGAAAAATTTATATAAATGTATTAATATTTACATTTAAATTATAGGGATAAATATTTATATCACTGAGAATAAATAATTTCCATGAAAACACATTCATATTTAGATCATAAAAGTAAAAAAAATTAAAGACATAATAATGATTATGTTGATTTTATTCAATTATTTATATATTTAATATAAAATATATTTTATTATAAAAATCCTATTACAACTAACACACCAATATATATTAACCCGTGCAAACGCACGGGTACCCGTCTAGTTAAATTTAATGTAAATCAACTCACTTATTATATTTTTTAATGTGTTTTTTTATGTAATAAAACAGATAAATAGGAATGGATAATGAGAGAATTTATTTTAATATAATAATAATAACAAATTAAAGTGTGATAAAAAAAGTAAATAATAGAACCAGAAATATTTTCCGTGGAGGATTTACATGGTTCATTAAAAATAACTTTTGTAATGAAACAAATTAATAGGAAGAGAGAAAATGTTTTAATATAATAATAAAAAAGAAATTGAAATTGTGATAAGAAACAAAAAGAAAAAGAAAAAAGAAAACGGCAGGAGCATGACTACCTCCCGTGAAAGGTAAATGTGGTTTATAAAAAAAATCACCCGATTGAAGTGAGAATAAAAAACTTAGAAAAAAACCAAGTAAAAAATATGACACGTGTACAGTGTGAACATTTTTAATAAAGTGTAAATAGATAAATGGAATAGATAAGAGAGATAATAAGTGAAAACATTAATGAATAAAGCAGTGAGAAATAATATATTTAAAAAACACATTAAATAATTTAATGTAAATCAATACACTTATTGTATTTGTTAATGTGTATTATTATGTAATGAAACAGATAAACATGAATGGATAATGAGAGAATTTATTTTAATATAATAATAATAATAATAAAAAGAAAATTAAAGTGTGATTAAAAAAGAAGACAATAGAACCAGAACTATTTCCCGTTGAGGATATACATGGTTCATTAAAAAATAACTTTTGTAATGAAACAGATTAATAGGAAGAGAGAAAATATTTTAATATAATAATAAAAAAGAAATTGAGATTGTGATAAGAAACAAAAAAGAAAAAGAAAAAAGAAAACGGCAGGAGCATGACTACCTCCCGTGAAGGGTAAATGTGGTTCATAAAGAAAACACCCTATTGAAGTGAGAATAAAAACTTAGAAAAAAATCAAGTAAAAAACATGACACGTGTACGGTGGGAGCATTTTTAATATAAAGTAAATAGATAAATGAAATAATATGTGAAAACATTAATGAATAAAGTAGAGAGATAAATAATATATATTTAAAAAAACACATTAAATTTAATGTAAATCAACGCACTTATTGTATCTCTTAATGTGTATTTTTATGTAATGAAACAGATAAACATGAATGAATAATGAGAGATTTTATTTAAATATAATAATAATAATAATAATAAAGAAAATTAAAGTGTGATAAAAAAAGAAAACAATAGAACCAAAATATTTCCTGTGAAGGATATACATTGTTCATTAAAAAAATATCACAACACTCAATGCATTGGTAATGTTAATGGTTGTAATTCCCAATAAAACATTTTCACTTTTGCTTTATTATCCTGTGCAATATTGCAAAGGTTAGAAAAATTGATATAATTATAAATTTAAATTATATTGATATTTGAAATCCATCCTCTTAGTTATTTAAAACCTAAATAAAGTGTATGGACAAACCGTTGTTGGAAGAGTTAACCCCACAATTACGTGAATGTTTATGGAAGGAACATGACTACCTTCTATGGAGAGTATTTGGGTTCATAAAAAATTCACTTTACTAAAGTGAGAATAAAAAAATCTAAATAACGGAAGTGAGAGAAAATGTAACATGTGTTCCCAGAGAACAATTTTAATATGGAGTATATAGAATAGATAGGAGAGATAATAAGTGAAAACATTAATGAATAAAATAGAGAGATAATTGTTTTAATATATAAATAAAAAAGAAAATGAAAGTGTGATAAAAAAATAAAAAGAAAATAGCAGGAGCAGGATTGTCTCCCGTGTAGGATACCTGTATGGTTTATAAAAAAATCACTTTACTGTAGTACCAATTTTTGGTTTTCACCCTAGGTATCCCCATTACCAAGGATAATCCAATTCGGGGCTTAGTCATAGTTAAGGCTCCTCACCCCTCCCTAAGAGTGTGTTTAGTGGGGATCGAACCTGAGAGCTCTTCCCACAATATCAGTTGGCAACAGAGCTCTTCCCACAATATCAGTTTGCGTTGCCAACTGAGCAACAACTCTTTGGTTATGAGTGAACAATCTCGCTAAGTTATGACATCAACAATGTCTCTTTTTTTTTTGGTCAATTCAACAATGTTTCATCCATCACAAATCACAACACACTCTCTCATAAATACATCACAAAACAAAATTCAACTAATTAATTAAAATATAAGTAAAAGTTGACAAAAAAAAAACATCCCCAATGAACAGTACCCAAAAATCTGCCCAAATATAATATTATAGATTTATATTTTTTATAACACTATTTAAATAAATGTTACCATTTTCTGTAACACTTACTGCATACATGACTTTGAAATTTGTTGTCACCCCTTTCTTTATTTGGTGATCCTTTTCTGCTATAATGTGGCTTTTCCTAAGATAACTCTGACCGTATCAACCAAGAGACATTAAATCTCTCAATTATTTAAGTAAAGTTTAGTATCAGTTCACTCGTCTGATGTCTTTTATGGAAAATGTTTATCTTGTTTACTTGATTTTTGTTAAATATATTCATAGATCTTAGGTACAATAGTTGCACCAAAAGATCATATAGTGTGGCATGGTTTAAATCCACGCAAATGGCTTTACTTTCATGACATCGAAACTCTGTTCTAAAGTGAATAATTGGTGGTGGTAAATTTTCAAGTGAAATTTTAAAATGATCCACCCGTAAATCTATATGTATTAGCCTATATTTTCACTTAAGCAAGCTGACACTAAATGATCCAAAAACTTTATAATTATAATACTTTTTATAGTTTGTGAGATGGTATGCATTTGGTTAAGTGAAATTAGGCCTAGTTAAGTAAAAGCAAAATTTTTATCCAATTTTATTAGTTTAGCTTACATGTTTTATCAAATTATTTAAATTTAGTCTATTAGTAGACTTTTTTACAAGTTTAATAATTTTTTAATTTATCTCTGGTCCAAAGGGATTTATTCATGCATGTTGGATTATTTTCTGGCAAATGGGCAAGGGGTTGCAATAAAGAGAATTTCAAAAACTTTTGAACAAGGAACAGAGTACTTCAAAATGGAACAGAGTACTCATGTTTGGTATGCTCTTAGCTCATCTATTCTTGATAAAGTTTCTCGGTCTCCTGTCTTCAATGTTCACTATTTCTGTTCAAAGACCATAGCTAATTAATGCATGCATTCCTTTAATATTTCTACCAATTTGTGCTCTCTGTTTTTTTGTTTAGATTGCTTAAATCTATTAAAACTTTAATTCAACATACATTTCCTTGGAATGTACTGGCAATATATCATATAAACTGGAGTATTCTTTGATGACTTCAAATGTTGTTGGTTTGCAATTCTATTCGAGCCTCCGTTCCTATTATTGGCAAGGGTAATGAAGAGGCGCTAATGATAGATAAATTGGTAGTGATATTATTATTCATGTAGGGTAAAATTTGTAATGAGTGAAATTATCTAGATTAGTTAGTAAATTAAAAATTAATATAAATTTAACACTAAATTGAAGCTTATACTATATATATATATTATTATTAATTATTAATACATCTTATACACTTTTTTTTTGTAAGTGTATAAATACTTAAAATGATTTTTCTTATTTTAAAATATTTTTAATCATTTTAAGATTTTATTTTTTTATAATTTATTATGGGTTATGAATATGGTTTATATTAAAAAAATATAAGATATAGATAGGATTTTAAAAAGTAGACAAGAAACTTACACAATTTTTCCATATTCTCTTAATTTCTTTTGTAGAAATTCTGTTATTGAAACAATGGAAATGTTTTCTTGTCAATTGAAGGTAAGCTTGTGTCTTTTTGGTTGTTCCTTCATATAGGTCTATTTTATGAAGTTGAAAGATGCACCTGCTAAAGAATTTATTCTTGTTGAATTGGCTAAAATGTTGGACAAGGTAAAAAGCTTTTTGGTTGCACTTTGTTTTTGTTTTATCTTTGTGTTATTGGATGCACTTTTCTTGTGGCAGCCCGGGGTTTTGTTGACCGCATAGATTGGCTCCTCTTTGGGTGTGGGTGCTAGAGGATCAAAATTTTCTACTGTTTACATTTTGTAGGCCTCAAGGATAATGTAAATTTGGTACATTCTTAATATAGAAATACTTTATCCAAGTAATTTACTTGTCATATCTCTATTCTACTTTTTTTTTAACATTTGAATTGTTATATGAATTAAAGTGATGGATTGTATATGTAAAATTTTTTATATCATTTTTATGATGCTTTCTTTGTTTAATACAGGAGATCTTGATATTCATGACAAAAAAGAATTAATTGGAGTTCTTCTCAAATTTATATTATTGTCTTAAAATGTGTATTGAAGTTAGTATTTTTTCAAATGTTACAATTGTAAGTTAGTAACATTTTTTAAATGTTATAAAAAATGTCAATTGACAACATTTTTTAATGTTACAAAAAATAAATAAATTAGTAATATTTTTTCAGTATGGCTAATAATATATTAAAAATGTTGTTAAAACTAATTAGTAACATTTTTACAATGTTGCTAATGATATGTTAAAAATGTTGTTAAAACCATTTAGCGACAGGGGCTTTATACTGTATTTGATAAAATGTTGTTAAAAGAGAAGGTAACATTTTATCATAATTCAACAATATTTTTTAAATATTGGTAAAAGTCACTTATGTTGTAGTGAGTGTACCAGTGTGGTAAGCCCTGTTTGCCAGACAAAAAACATTTCCCAAAGCTTTTAGGTTATTGTACACAAAAAATCTCTAAAAGAGATGGTAATAAATATACTACAAAAAAATAACTCAGTATACAAATGCATTTTAAAAGAAATGCTAGGAAGTCAGAAAATTTTTCTTTTTTAAGTTTTGACTAGCTATTTAATTACCTGTGTACTATTAGTCCATTACTCTTTTGAAAATTCACATGGTTGGAAACTTGATATACTTGCTGAAGCTCAGTACTGTCACTACTACATAAGTGAATTTTAGCAGCATTTAAAAAATGTTGTTAAATTATGATAAATGTTACCTTTTCTTTTAATAACATTTTGGCAAATGCAGTATAAAGCCCCTGTCGTTAAATGGTTTTCACAACATTTTTTACATATTACTAGCAACATTGTAAAAATGTTACTAATTGATTTTAACAACAATTTTAATATTATTAGCAACATTGAAAAAATATTACTAATTTATTTCTTTTGTAACATTAAAAAACGTTGTTAATTGACATTTTTCATAACATTTAAAAAATGTTACTAACAAGCAATTGTAACATTTTAAAAAATATGAACTTTGATAGGACATATTAATATAAATTTGAGGACAACTTCAATTCCTTTTTCTATTAATGGATATCAAGATTTTTGTAGCCTGTTAACTTATATGCAAGCTATTTAGTATTGGTTGATACGATTTCCAATATCAAAAAATAAAAAGATCAAAAAATGACATTAAAATATTTTATACAAACAATTCATCACTTTAATTCATGTATCAATTCAAATGTCATAAAAAGTAAGTAGAATAGACAACTGACAAATAAAATGGGGCTTAGAGAATGTATTTTGATGAATATACTTCCACTATAAAACAAAAAAAGGAAATATATCAAGTGTTCAATACACAAATATAAAGCACAAATTTGATCCAGCTAGTTTCTAAACAATCCTTTCTTGTCAAACCCAATTCAGGAAAGCTTTTCTTCATAACTTTGAGAAGCCTATCAGCCACCAAACAAAAGAGCATTGTAAGAAGTGGTAATAGTTCTTTGACCTGGAACACTACCATTCCCTGGCTGAATGAGGACTCTTATGAAAAGATCCTCATCAATATTTGGTGCCACCTTCTTCCATCTATGAAGAATCTTGTTTCCTCCTTGTTCTAAGGTCTTAGTCACTGTGAAAACTGTCACAGTTTGTGGTACAGGAACAAACTTGATCTTCCACCATAGAATAACTCCAAAGCTACCTCCACCACCTCCTCTTAATAGCACAAAATAAGTCTTCTCCCATAGTTTGTCTTGAATACAAAATAAACACAAGATCACAAGGAATTAAGTGACATTTCACATTTATTAGTTTCTGGTATGTTGAAAAACAAAGCAATAAATTGTTTAAGTACAATTGTTTTTAAGAAAAAAAAAACTAGCTAAAGTAACACCAATATCCTATTCACAGAATCACATTTCCAAAGTTAATCTGTTAATTTGTCTAAGTAATAAGAATCTTCTATTTACTTGTATTTAATATATAAGAACAAAGAACTTATGTGTTTATATAAAAAATAGCTCAACTTTCCCACAGCATATTGTTATCAATTATTTGGCAGAACACTTAAATTATATATGAAATTTAGTTTGTCAAAGCCTAAAGCCAACCTAATACTATAAATTGCATCACAAAAAAGAGCAATGAAAAGCTTATATGTTGCATACCTGTCTACAAGTTGGACGGGTTTCACTTCTCTCCTTCCATTCATATATACAACCAAGGTGGTAATGGTGATTGCACTTTGCAATAATCTTAGGATTTTGATCAGTATATTCTGCCACAGAAAAATAAGACCGACCAATGTATTTAGAGCTACATGTTTATATTGATAATTAATTGCAGTATGACATTGACTAAATTAAAAATCTAAGAATATGGATGGAGAAAATAAATGTTTTAATAAACATCACTTAAAATCACCTTCAAAACATGTGGGACAGGCATCGTCATCAGATGATTATGATTCACGTGCATGTGGTAACTTGGAATTGGGGGATTCGGTTGCACCATGTGCCAAAAACACCTGATGGGTATAAGGCCTTGGGTAATATTGTCACCACCATACCTGAGAAGCCTTCCCTTGACAGAATCGGCTGATCTAAACCCTGTACTCTATTTCTTAGTTGTAAAAGAGCTATGAGATCTTTGCAAAGATAGGTGTGAAACAATAGGACATGTTTTAAATTCTTAAAAAACTAAAATAGATATCATGATTTTCTTTATTAGCTAGCTACAAAGAAGTAATTTAAAGAAAAAACAATAATAGATAAAGAACTAAAATAGAGACTGAGATTTAAGATCAATCACCAATAATCATATATACCTTTTCACTCACTGAATCAGGAAAGTTGTATGCATTTGGGGCTGGAGACAAAGGACAAGTAGGTATGCATTTTTCTTGTTTATTCTCTTGCATTTCTAAAGGAACAGGGGAAAAACAGAAGAAATAGAGCTTCCACTTAGTCCTTTTCTCTTATCCTATTTCTGCACTGTTATGTCACTTCTCTCAAATTTAATTAGTGTTTGATAATCAAGTTGATGGTCAAGCTGCTATACAAATAATCTTAAAGACTTAAACTAAATAAAAAATTTAGAGTTAAACTAAAGCCAAGCATATATCTCTATAAAAATAGATAATAAAAAGAAAATATATAAAGATTATATCAACTTTATATCATAAAAATGCACTATGTAAACTT
The DNA here is from genome assembly GCA_026901365.1 of Sesbania bispinosa. Classification (NCBI taxonomy): domain Eukaryota; kingdom Viridiplantae; phylum Streptophyta; class Magnoliopsida; order Fabales; family Fabaceae; genus Sesbania; species Sesbania bispinosa. The sequence continues at coordinate 43,328 of QLOH01001176.1, read as the reverse complement.
GACAACACAAATTAAGTTTAGAACACAATATTTTGCATAGCTGAAAAGAAGACACTCATAATACAATCATTTTATAGTTTAGAACACAAGAGTTTGCAATATTGTGACTATTATCAATTTCTTTGGAAGAGAAGTTATGACCAGCAAGAGCAACTAAATTGTCCCTCTTCACCTGGCTAGCTTCATTATTCTTCTATTCTTTAGAAAAGATTCCATTTGCTTTTTCACACCATTCCGTCTTGGGCGTATCGATATCAATTACAAACAAGCCTTCTTCTTACTAAACCGGTCCAGTAAAGTGTTAGCTGCTCTAGAGTTCTCCTTCAAATTTCCATAGTCCTCTATGCCAGGCTTGGCATCTATGAATAGCCCTCTCTTGGTGTGAACTGAAACTGACTGAATCAAAACATGTGCAATCAAAAGCACAGATCAAAACCTATGCAATCAATATTAGTCCAGTAAAATTACAGTTGACGCAATTAAAAGTTTGCACATATCAAACAACAAACCTGTGCCTTCTCCTTCAAAGCATAACCTATTACAATCAAAACCTAAATAAATAGACAAGAAAACAAAATCAAATTAATCTTTAAAGCCAAAACCACAACTAGTTCAAATGAAAATGAACACAATGTTAAAAAAATGACAAGACTCAACCAAAGTGAAAAACTGTAATAGAGTCAATTTCTAAGAATCAAACGAAATGAGACATGGAAAGCTAAGAACTGAACTCCATGAAAACGAGAATCCATTTCGAAATCAAGAGAAGGTAGAATACAAAAGCCGAAATCAACTACAGATGGCGAAGGAAGAATGAAGAAAGCAATTAACCGCAAAGGGAAAATGTTCCTCTTACCGAGGCAGTGGCGGCAAAGGCAATGTAGGTGTTGTGGCGACGAGCTCTGATTACTTGGTTCCACGATGAAGAAATAGGGAATTGCGTCGCAAGTAAAGAGAACACACTCAAAATAGTGACAACACAGAGGGATCTATCTTTTCTCCATGAACAAACATGCGGCGATGGAGGTGCCGGCAGCGAAGGCGGCGGTGACGACGGGGAACAGTGGCATTGATGGATAGAACACGGTAGCGATGAAGAGAAATGAGTAAAAACTGTGGTGGTTCAGAGAAAGAAAGAGATAGTGAGAACGAGAGCAAGGAAGATCCGAAATGAAATGAGTTTCTTAAACCTAAATGTATAAAAAATAATCAATAATCAATCAATTGTAACGTTTAGTTAAAAAAACGTTATCCGTAGACTTTATTAATAGTATTAACATTATTTTTTAAAAATGTAAATGATTAAATGTTGCTAAAAGACTTAAATGTAGTAGTGTGTGCGTGTGTTTAGCATTCCATTGCAATTGATGAGATATAAGTGATCAGCGATTAAAGGCAAATAGAAAGAAATCCATTGATGGTATATAATACACAAGTTTTTTTAAGCACCGATGCAAATGTGCTACCAAACTCACATTTGAATGAAAGTATGAACCAATTTACATATATATTTGAGATAGCTTTTAGCGAGCACTGATGGTAGTTTCTGTTAGTTCATTTATTGAACATGTTCCTCCCGATGACTCTTGCAAATCATGGTTGCCATTGAATAAAAATGCCGGCTTTTGGGGTGAGCAAAGAGGTGTTTCATTGCCTAGCATGAAAACAACTTCTAACATGGATGGTCTATTAATAGCATTTTCTTGCACGCACAAGAGTCCAATCTGAATGCACCTCAGAACTAGAGCAGGAGGATAAGAATGGCCTAGTGTTGAATCAACTATATCCAAGGCCCTTCCTTCTGTCCAAAGCATCCACACCTACAAATGCATAACACAATCTTTAAATGAGTAATACTCTACTAATTTGTTGGCCACTTTTAAGGGTATCTTTTTTTTTTTCTTTTACAACTTACATGTCCAATTAAATTTGGGGAGGCTCTTCCTGTTTCACAATCTGTGTTCCTCTTTCCAGCAATAATCTCTAGTAGTAAGACTCCATAACTGAAGACATCAGATTTTGTTGAATATCTCCCTTCCATTGCATACTCTGGTGACATATAGCCACTACATTCATACAAAAATAGTTAGAACATTATAAATAATACATATATCAATCTCTCTAATCTTGGTGATTATAATTAAGTGTATGACACCTACTATGTTCCAACCACTCTTTTTGTGCTTGCTTGGATTTGATCTTCTCCAAATATTCTAGCCATGCCAAAATCTGAGATTTTGGGATTCAATGCAGCATCAAGGAGAACGTTGCTGGCTTTTAGATCTCTATGAATTATTTTCAGCCTTGAATCTTGATGAAGATACAAAACGCCTCGAGCAATCCCAAAAATAATTTCAAAACGCTTACCCCAATCCAGTGATGACCTTTGGTTTTCATCTGAATTAAACCGTTAGAGTTTTTACAAAGTGAACATAATGCGAAACATTAATAGAATATTGAGCCTTAGCTTAAATATCAAAATATATGGTTGCTAATGCGAAATATGCTGAGAATCAATAAAGCAAAGCATGCCTCTAGCTCAAAAAATTGAGGTCTCTTTGACTTTCCCTCGAAATGTCCCTCCTCAATTCAGTTATTAATAACATGTTTGGTTTAGTGTTGAAACGTGGTAAACTCATGTTTCCAATGCTAGAAATAGTTGCGTTGGAAATTCTAAACTTGAGTTTGGTCAGTTTCAACGTCAAACTAAACACACACTAAGACTTACGCAAATCTAAATGCAATTTTATTCAGGCTGATCCAGAGAGTACAGTTGAGTGAATAGAGAAAGGCATACTAAATATAAAGAAGTCCAAGCTTTTGTTTGGTAGGTATTCATAAATTAGCATCCTTTCTTCTTTCTCAAAGCAGTAACCGAGCAACCTCACGAGATTTCTGTGTTGGAGTTTAACTAGTAATGTAACTTCATTTTTAAACTCTTCTGTTCCTTGACCTGAATTTTTGGACAATCTTTTCACTGCTATCTCTTGTCCACTAGCTAGGTGGCCCTGAAATATTTACAACTCAAAGTCCATTTCACTATTTTTGCATCATTTTTCTACTTTGAGAGTGAAAGAAAAATAAAGAAATAAAAGGATGTTCTCACTTCTCACAACAGTTGCTCAGTGTAGAGTTTTGGTTACCTTATAGACAGAGCCAAATCCACCTTGCCCAAGCTTATTCTCATAACAAAAATTTCTCGTGGCTGCCATTATGATCTTAAGGCTGAAAAAGGGAAGATTTTGATGTGTGTTGCTCTGTACATTGTTCTCTTCTATGGGGGAATCTTGGTTTAAATGCCACCTCATCTTATCTGAAATTTCAAATGCCATGAGATAAGATTTCAAGCAACTCACAAAGGTGAATGGTACTAATTTTTCTTTGAACAATATTTTTTTGGTACAAAATCACAATCCACAAGTATCCTTTAAGGGAGGCAATCAGACTCGGGACGGATAAGTCCTCTATATGCTATAATCACAATCTTTAAGAATGAAAAAAAAAATAGTCACTTAAAGTAAAGATATACAATACCTGACATTGTAGAATAAAGTTAAGAGAGAGATTGGGTAAATAGCATTAATATACCATAACACACAATCCATAGATAAAGATTGTGTAAAGATTGTTGAATACCACAAAAAAGAATAGCTGAAACCGAAGAAACTGACAGATACCCAATTTTTCTTGCATATAGACATAGTATGAGTCCATAATAAAAGCTATGTAGAACTGTTCGTAAGAGTGACTGCAATGAAACATAAAGAACAGGGCATGTCATTCTTGGAAGTAAATCACATACCTTTTCTTTTTCTCTTCCACAGGTAATATACACAGGATAGGAGAAGGACAATTGTAAGTACAGAAGCTACCAGAAATTCAACCATCCTCTTTTTATCAAGTACTCCTTTACTCTTTTTGTAGTAATTGGCTGATAAAAAGAAACAACTCAAAAGAGGTTTGAAACAGAACCAAGGAAAATCTATGTGGTATCAAATTCATAAAGAAAAACAGTGTGAGGGAATACCTAGTTCAACTGCATCAACACGTACAAATAAATCTTGGCCTTGATCACTTAGTTTTAGCGTGTCCATTAAGTTCCCATGCCATGCCAAGCACCCACTTCCACCATTCCTCACATCAGCAACTGAATAAGCAGTACAAGAGCAGTTTCTCAAGCATTCCTTCTCACATTCTTCCAAACTCAAACCCCTTTTGGCGATTGCCACAGATGTATCAGGAAGCTTCAAGCCTTCAATTTTGACAAACCCTTCTCCGTTCCCACAAATGGATGCACCTTTCTTCCTCACACACCCTCCAGACCCATCTCTGTTCTCATACCAATCATGTGGGAATTTTGGCTCAAAACCAGGCAGACATGTACACTTAAAGTCCTCAAAGTTTAAAGGGTCACAGTTACTGTTTGATCCACAGCTTCCATAGTTATCACATTGATTTGTTGGTACTGACCAGTACCGGTTCCATTGACTCTTTTGGTTATTCCACGTAAATGATTGAAAGAAACCTGATTGCTGAACTACTGCCCTGGCGATAACGGACTTATCAAACATGTTAAATGAGAGTGCTACATAGTTGTCATCTTCCACAAAAGAAAAGTTACAAGTGATCCCATCTCGTTTCATATTGGGTGTACCCACAAATAGTTCCCCATTCCAATGTCCACCTCTCCACCAAGGAAGGTTCTGTTTGTACATTAACATCTGCGGTATCCTATTTGTGCTGAATTTCAATGTGAAAGTACCTATTCCTGGGTCATCATCTGTCTTCCAGGATTGGAGGAACCAGCTCGGGTTAATTCTTCTGTCAAAACCCAGTCTTTGATATGGAAGCAAGGTGTCTGAAGGATGATCAAAGCTTTGCCAGATGACAGTTTTGGTGTTGTTCTGAATGAGAATAAGGTTTGCTATGTCTGAGAGTTGTGCTATAACGTTGGTGCTGTTGGATAGAGTGGCTGATACATTGGTAAACCAAATGGGAATGGTGCTATAGTTGTGGTGGAGCACTAGATTCCCATCTGGGTTGATTGAGAGAACTCCAGAGGTGTCATTGATGGGACTATCTCTGTTTGCAACCCAAACAACAGTTTGTTCTGCCAAATTGTTGTACCAAATTCCAACATAGCGGGAGGTAGACTTGCCTGGACTGAAGAATCCAAGAGCAAACGTTTTGGCTTTAGAAACAAGAAGCTCACCATCTGTTATGACTTTGTCAGCAAATAAGGTGTCAGAACAAGAGCAAAATGAGAAGCTGAGGAGCAGTAGAATCGAATAGGTAAGCAGCCAATTGTTATGTAGCTTATGTTTATGATTTTGGTCCATGAAAAGGCAATGGAGATTTTTAGTAGAGTGCATGGAGCGAGTTCCTGTTGCTTTTTGAGAGGATAAGGAAAATGAAAAGGATTCTTCCATAGGTTTGGAAGTACAGGTAAGATATAAAAAGAGAAATGAAATGAAGTATAATATGACTGAGTGAGAACAAATTAAATTTGTAAGAAAAATAAAACTTTCACTTTTCTTTATATTTTGGGACTTGAGAGGTGTTAGAAAAAAGAGAAATTTCAAAAGAAAAAAAAATGATAGAGACCACTCCGCAGTTGGATCAACTGGTAAGGTATTATTCCAGCGTAGTCTCGAGTTCGAACCCTACTTATGCAACTATGTTAAATACTTAGAGGGGGAGCTTTGTCGCTCGTAGAGGTCATATCCGGCTCGACAGAATTGATTTTCGTGGAGGATACATGTGATATTAAAAAAAAAATGATAGAAAATGTGAAAAAGTGTAATAATTGAGGGGACGGGGGAGAAGTATAAAAAGAAGTGTAACTGATATATGACGGAGAAAGCATAGTTTTAAATACTGGACCGGACCAATTGGGAATCGGTTTGGTAATCGATTCGTTCAACTTCAAAAAAACCGGTAGTCTTCAGATTGGTCAAATACAGGTTAAAAACTAGTGAAAATTAATAAAAAAATCAGTGTCAAATAACCAGTTGAACTAATCGATTTAACTGGTCTTTTCCAAAATAAAATATTTTTTTTAAATTTTAAATTTTTTTTAATCTAAACTAATTTTAAGATAAATAAAACATATATTTAAGAATTACATATAAATATATATTATTTTACCAATCATTATTAATTTTGTTTTATATACTTTATTATAAGATTATTTATAGTAATTTAAAATTTTATATATTTTTAATTTCTTATTTTTTATATTATTTTATTAATTAAATAATATATAATATTAAAATTATATATTTAATTTGTACAAGTTTCATGATGGTTCAATCATTGAACCATAAATGAGTGTTTTATTGGTTTAATTAGCAATCCAAATTTTAAAATAATTGTGAAAGGCAATTGAAACAAGGGTCGCAATTTGGTACCCTCCCGTCAGAGAGGGTTTTGGTACCTTCTTGTCACTTTTTTTTTATTGAATAGGCCAAAACTTCATAGAAACAAGTTATGTATTCCGTCCTAAATTATTTCGAAGACATAAAGTAGATTTTAAATGAGACACGTGTGTATTGCAAATGAGAATGCAAAAAAATTAGGGAATACAATAAAAAATACATGATTATGGTTACATGGGATCAAAAAGTCTTTTCAAAAATTAAAAATACAAATTCTAATAGTTAAATATTATCCTATAAATATAAAAATACTAAGATCATTTAAAAAAGTTGAGAGAAATTCACTAAATGATCAAAGAAGGTACCAAAACCCTCTCTCACTAGAGGATACCCTAGAATTTCTCTTGAAGGAATTGTGTGTAACACCCATACAAATTTTGCTGGTCAACGGTCAACACCGTCACGTACACTCAAGACTTTTTCATTTGGGCTGAGGACAACAAACTTATCGATGCCGCTTTCTTACAGGGGACCTAGTTCTGTTTTTATCTATTTTTTTCCTTATACATACTTGTATTTAATTCGGGACTCGGGATAGATTAAATTGACACTATGGCCAAGAGACGACCAACACGCAAATAGATTTTGGATTTATTTAATTTATAATTAAGTAGAATTTATTTTAATAAATTTATAGAATATAAAATAAATGATACACAATTTATAAAATATCGAATAAAAATAATTTTAAATTAATTTACAAAAAATGATTTTTACTATTCCTAAATGAGAACAAACCCTAAACCCTAATTACTAATGAGCTATGGCCCCAGACAATGTCCAATAATAAGTGATACTTCTATCTTTCCTTATAGACCGGGATGAAGGTATTAGAGAATTCATGTTCATTCTCATTTAAGTCCCTGCATGAAAGTCCTCTGTCCCCCCACCTAGTCCTCTCAATTAGAACTTACTACCATCAATTAAAAATTCTATGTCATTTTTCTTTAGTTCAATGACGTTAACTTAACCTCTCATAATGGTCATTATCTGTCACCCTCCATTAATGGCATCCGACCCATATTTGCTTTTATAAGCTAGGCCACCACAATCAAACAAAAAGCAAAAGACTAGACTAATCACAACAAAACAGTATCATAATCTGTAAAATGAAAAAGAAAACTTGAACACAGCAAAGGTAGTGAAGCCAAGGAAAAAAAAAGGCTTACAGGTGAAAGGTAATAGATTAGGGTGACATCTATTATACATCCCTAAAAAAGTTACAACCCAACTATAATAATTATTAGATATCTCTTAAAGTATGTGAATGGTCATGAAATAAGTTAGTTCTCCAAGTCACCCATAAAATATTATATTTTATAAAATTTCATATTGGTTCCTATTTTATGTGTTGTAAATTTTTATTTTTTAGTTTTGAAAAGCTTGAAATCTATTTCATTCAAGGAAATTTAAAACTCAATTGGATAAAATATATTTTTGTCCATGTAAAATTAGTGAATTTTGAATTTAATTTATATAATTTTTATTTATAAAAACATCATCCAATAATTTTTTTTGTTCCAAAAAAAATTTACAATCAACCATAATGTATATTAAAACAAAAGATACAAATGTAATTTTACCTAGTAATGTAAATATTAACCTGCTTTTATATAAAATAAGGAGGAAGTCACCATTGTGGAGGTTTTCTCTTCCATCACCAATAATTTAAGTTATCATCAGATGCACCAAAAGATGATGTTGTTTATGGTGTCATCTACTGCAAATCTAACTTAGACAAATCATTGAAACAAAAATAAAAACAAGAGTTAAAAGACAGGCCTATATCTTTGTTTTTTATATATCTTTTTTCTTCTTTTCCATCTCCCCCAACTCTCGTTAATTCGATCACACATTTGGAGCTTTTCATTATCAATTATTTAAATATGAAGACATCTTCATTGAAGAATCGTCACTAATAAGTGAGCAGCTTTTTTTTTTCTAGCTTCTCATAAATATTGTATTGCTTCCACTATAAGAAAACGCGAAATTAGATGCGAAATGCTAGCATCGCCCACCAACTGTTGCTAGTAGCGACGGCGCGGACGATATTAAGTCGACGCTACAGTAATAAATGCGAAGCTCAACGCTTGAAGTTACCTCAGATCTTTTGTGACGATCTGGTTGTCACTACATTTAAACGATCAAGTCGTCGCTATAGTTAAAATGACATTTTTTTGTTAAAAATTCAAAAAATGACGTAGTTGTGTCAGCGTAGTGAGGACCTGGCCGTCACTATGTTGTAACAATAATCCGTCAGTTCCGTCCAACGTGCTTCGTAAAGTGTGTATCACTCATCTCAACCATTGATTTCCAAAATCAATTATACTCAACTATAAACCAAACCAAACGGACCCTAAGTTGTTCAATTCCCTACTTTTCTATCTTGGTATTAAGAGCAACCTTGCTCAAACCATGGAAAATTCAGATGTTTGCAACAACAAACTAACGAGACACGTCAAAAAAAAATTAACGAGAAACACACAGTTGGACTATAATGAAAGAAAAAGTAAAAAGTCAAGGACTATATTGGAGTTTTTTATTTCTTAGTGACTAAACTGCATGACCCTAAAAAAGTTAGGGACCAATTTGCTAGTTTACTCGGGCAATAAATTTAACCCTCGTGGAGGATGGAGAGGAACAACCAGAGAGCATCAAGAGGAGGAAGAGGTCGTGGCAGATCAGGCAAAGACAGAATCATATGTCAGGTGTGTTGCAAGCCAGGCCATGCAACAAGTCATTGTTACTAAAGGTTTGATAAGAATTATATGGGTCAAACCTCATATGAACAAAAATTAGACAAGGCTGGAGGTTCCAACTACAATGCTTATTTGTCTTCACCCAATATAATGCAAGATCCTGACTGGTACTTTGACAACGATGCCAGTAATCATGTCACTTAAGTGACAAAATAGGCTTCAAGAGATGAATGAGTCAGATGGTAAGAATTTCCTAACTGTTGGTAATGGTGCAAGTCTTAAAATTGTTGCTTCTGGAAACTCTGCAATCAATGCTCATCATAATTCTTTAAGTCTAAAGGATGTATTGTATGTGCCTAGAATTACTAAGAACTTGTTGAGCATCTCTCGGTTAACTATTGATAATTATATATATATTGGAGTTTCATGATTATGCTTGCTTTGTGAAGGACGTGTGTGTGTGTGTGTGTGTGTGTGTCTCGGTTAACTATTGATAATTATATATATATTGGAGTTTCATGATTATGCTTGCTTTGTGAAGGACGTGTGTGTGTGTGTCTCGGTTAACTATTGATAATTATATATATATTGCAGTTTCATGATTATGCTTGCTTTGTGAAGGACAAACTAACAGGGAAGACACTACTAGAAGGGAGAAGTGAAGATGGGCTTTATCAGTTGCCCAGTAATACAACTTCAACAAATAAAGACTTTCATATTTTTCTTTCAATAAAGGAGGCTTTTCATAGGAAGCTTGGGCACTGTGCGTGCGTGTGTGTGGGTGTGGGTGGGTGTGTGTGGGTGTGTGTGGGTGTGTGTGTGTGTCTCGGTTAACTATTGATAATTGTATATATATTGGAGTTTCATGATTATGCTTGCTTTGTGAAGGACAAACTAACAAGGAAGACACTACTAGAAGGGAGGCTTTTCATATTTTTCTTTCAATAAAGGAGGCTTTTCATAGGAAGCGTGTCTCGGTTAACTATTGATAATTATATATATATTGGAGTTTCATGATTATGCTTGCTTTGTGAAGGACAAACTAACAAGGAAGACACTACTAGAAGGGAGGCTTTTCATATTTTTCTTTCAATAAAGGAGGCTTTTCATAGGAAGCTTGGGCGTCTGTGTTTTTTAACTATTGATAATTATATATATATATATATATATATATATATATATTGGAGTTTCATGATTATGCTTGCTTTGTGAGGGACAAACTAAACTATTGATAATTATATATATATATATATTGGAGTTTCATGATTATGCTTGCTTTGTGAGGGACAAACTAACAGGGAAGACACTACTAGAAGGGTGTGTGTGTGTGTGTGTGTTTAACTATTGATAATTATATATATATTGGAGTTTCATGATTATGCTTGCTTTGTGAGGGACAAACTAAACTATTGATAATTATATATATATATATATATATATATATATATATATTGGAGTTTCATGATTATGCTTGCTTTGTGAGGGACAAACTAACAGGGAAGACACTACTAGAAGGGTGTGTGTGTGTGTGTGTGTGTGTGTGTGTGTGTGTGTGTGTGTGTGTGTGTGTGTGTGTGTGTGTGTGTGTTTAACTATTGATAATTATATATATATATATATATATTGGAGTTTCATGATTATGCTTGCTTTGTGAGGGACAAACTAAACTATTGATAATTATATATATATATATATATATTGGAGTTTCATGATTATGCTTGCTTTGTGAGGGACAAACTAACAGGGAAGACACTACTAGAAGGGTGTGTGTGTGTGTGTGTTAACTATTGATAATTATATATATATTGGAGTTTCATGATTATGCTTGCTTTGTGAAGGACAAACTAACAGGGAAGACACTACTAGAAGGGTGTGTGGGTGGGTGGGTGTGTCTCGGTTAACTATTGATAATTATATATATATTGGAGTTTCATGATTATGCTTGCTTTGTGAAGGACAAACTAACAGGGAAGACACTACTAGAAGGGAGAAGTGAAGATGGGCTTTATCAGTTGCCCAGTAATACAACTTCAACAAATAAAGACTTTCATATTTTTCTTTCAATAAAGGAGGCTTTTCATAGGAAGCTTGGGCACTGTGCGTGCGTGTGTGTGTGGGGGTGTGTGTGTGTGTGTCTCGGTTAACTATTGATAATTATATATATATTGGAGTTTCATGATTATGCTTGCTTTGTGAAGGACAAACTAACAGGGAAGACACTACTAGAAGGGAGAAGTGAAGATGGGCTTTATCAGTTGCCCAGTAATACAACTTCAACAAATAAAGACTTTCATATTTTTCTTTCAATAGAGGAGGCTTTTCATAGGAAGCTTGGGCACCCAAACATCAAGGTACTTAGTGAAGTGATGAAGAATTGCAACATCATGATCCCAGCACAAGAGGAATTTGAGTTCAGTGAAGCTTGTCAGTTTGGAAAGGCTCACAGGTTACCTTTCAGTGCATTCTTATTTATGGGGTCCTGCCCTGTTAGTTTTGTGTCCGGTTTTAAATATTATGTTCATTTTCTTGATGATTATAGTAGATTCACTTGGATTTATCCATTGAAACAAAAATCTGAAGTATTTCAAGCCTTTGTTCAATTTAAGAACCTTGTCGAGAATCAATTTAACAAAAAGATTAAAGCATTACAATGTGATGGAGGTGGAGAGTTCAAGGCATTAAACAAAATGTTACAAGAAGCTGGCATTCAGTTAAGAGAATCTTGCCCATATACTTCAGCTCAAAATGGAAGAGCGGAAAGAAAACATACAAATGTAGAATCTGGTTTAACCTTACTTGCTACAATACTGGTGGGAAGCCTTTTCCACGGCTATTTTTCTTATCAACAGGCTGCCAACATGTGTTTTAGGAAATAAATCACCTTATCAACAATTGTTTAATAAGTTTCTTGACTAATGACTATGATGTAATGAAAACCTTTGGATGCGCTTGTTATCCTTGCTTGAAACCATACAATCAGCACAAGTTACAATTTCATACCACCAGGTGTATTTTTCTGGGATATAGTGGTTCTCACAATGGCTACAAGTGTTTAAGCTCAATGGGGAGAATTTTCACATCTCGACATGTGTTTGATGAGTAGCACTTTCCCTTTGATGATGGCTTCTTAAATACAAGAAAGCCAGCAGATACACTCACTAACACTACCAATTTTCTGTTTCCTATTGTGATTACAGGTGCCAATCCTACAAACAATGTACCAATAGTGACTAATAGTGGGGAAGGAACTGCATAAAATCATGTCACTTTGGAGACTTCCAATAGCAGATCTAGAAGAGAATTGCAAGAGGAACCTCAACAAACAGATTCCACCAGTCCAGCTCCACACAGTAGTGGATCTGAAAATACTGTCGAACCTAACAATCACCATCAAATGGTGACCAGAAGCAAAAGTGGATTGTTCAACAGGTCTAGAAGAGAATTGCAAGAGGAACCTTAACAAACAGATGCCACTAGTTCAGCTTCACACAGCAGTACCTGTTTAGCTGCACACAGCAGTGGATCTGAAAATCATCATCAAATGGTGACCAGAAGCAAAAGTGGAGTGTTCAAACCTAAAAGACCTTATATAGGAGCAACTCAAAGAAAACAAGAGGAGAAGGAGGAACATGAATCTGTTAGTGAAGCACTAGAGCAACCAGAATGGAAAGAAGTTATGGCAATAGAATTCAAAATATTGATCAAGAACAATACTTGGACTCTAGTCCCCTTTCAAGATCAGAAAAATATCATGGACTCTAAACTGGTGTTTAAGACCAAGTACAAAGTTGATGGTGCCATAGAAAGAAGGAAAGCAAGATTAGTGGCCAAGGGGTTTCAACAAACTCTGGACTTGATTATGATGAGACTTTCAGCCCGGTAATCAAGGCAATTACATTTAGAGTTATTCTATCTATTGCAATGCATTATAACTGGGAGATTAGACAGATGGATATAAATAATGCCTTTTTAAATGGAGAATTGAAGGAGACAGTCTTCATGAGGCAGCTTGAGGGATTTGCTGATGCTACAAGACCTAAACACGTCTGCAAATTAAACAGGCATCGAGATCCTGGTATGACAGATTGAAAAATGCTTTGTTGAAATGGGGGTTCAAGAATACTAAAAGTGATTCTTCTCTATTTGTTCTCATGAACAAAGATCACATTACATTCCTGTTAATATATGTTGATGATATAATCATACAGGCAGAAACAATAATTTTCTCAAGTCATTTATTAAACAGCTGAATGGAATGTTTGCTCTCAAAGATCTTGGGAATTTACACTACTTCCTAGGAGTAGAAGTGTGCAGAGATGAAAAAGGTTTGTATCTTAAGAAAACCAAATATATTTGTGATCTTCTAAAGAAGTTCAATATGGAGAATATTTCTTCTTGTCCTACACCAATGGTAACTGGCAGATTATTATCAGAGGAGGATGAGTTAATGAAGAATCCCACCACCTACAGGAGGGCTATTGGAGCACTGCAATACCTAACAAACACGAGGCCAGACATATCATATGTTGTAAATCGACTAAGTCAGTATATGCAGGCACCTACTGCACTTCACTGGCAATGTGTCAAACGTGTTTTTAGGTATCTAAAGGGAACAATGGACTATTGTCTACACATAAAGCCATCAGCAGACTTTGACATCTCAGGATTTTCTGATGCAGACTGGGCGACCAATATAGATGACAGAAAATCAGTTGCAGGATATTGTGTAATTTTGGGAGATAGTTTGATAGCTTGGTCCTCTAGAAAACAAAGGGTCGTGTCTAGATCAGGCACTGAATCAGAATACAGGGCTCTGGCAGATCTTGCCGCAAAGGTAACTTGGTTCAGACTTCAGATCACTTCTACAAGAAATCAAGTTGAATATACCTCGAATGCCTATATTGTGGTGTGACAATCTGAGTGCTAAAGCCTTAGCTTCTAATCCAGTCTACCATGCCAGGACCAAACACATAGAAGTGGATGTACACTATATTAGAGACTAGGTGCTAAGCAATAAGGTGACTGTAGCCTATGTTCCAACCTCAGATCAAACAGCAGACTGTCTGACTAAAGCTCTAACATCAACTCGATTCTATCTTGTTTAGCATAAACTATGATTACACTGATATTTTCATGGCAAATGCACAGCTAATCTGTAACTTAACAAGTAGCCACACATTAGTTGCACTTACAAATAATTTGCTACAGAGTATCATACTACACAACAATTTCCATTGCATATCAATGCGGAAAGCTCAAACTATTTATCTTCCATTACCAGAATGTGTTGCAAAGTGATTTTAAGATACACTAAGAGCTAGAAAACTTGGGTCAGAAGCATATTAACTGCTGGTAAAATTCTATATTCTATATATAATACAAGTGTTTCTAAAGCAACCTAAACAATTGTAGTACTAGGACCTATGTAAATGTGCCACTAAACTCACATTTGATGGAAAATTATTGAACCGAATACATATTTCATGTAGCTTTTAGCGAGCACTGATTGTAGATTCTGTAACTTCATTTATTGAAGATCCTCCTCCAGATGTTGATGCCTCTTGCAAATCATGGTTGACATTAAATAAAAATGCTGGCTTTTGGGGTGGGCAAAGAGGTGTTTCATTGCATAGCATGAAAACAACTTCTAACATGGATGGTCTATCCATGGCATTCTCTTGCACGCATAGGAGTCCAATCTGAATGCACCTCAGAACTACAGCAGGAGGATAAGACTGACCTAGTGTTGAATCAACTATATCCAAGGCCCTTCCTTCCGTCCAAAGTATCCACACCTAGAAATGCATAACAAGATCTATAAATGAATAAATACACCATTTGTTTTGGGATAATTTTAAGGGTATCTCTTATTCTTTACTTTCGACTTACATGTCCAATTAAATTCAGGGATGCTCTTCCTGTTTCACAATCAGTGTTCCTCTTGCCAGCAACAATCTCTAGTAGTAAGACCCCATAACTGAAGACATCAGATTTTGTTGAATATCGTCCTGCCATTGCGTATTCTGGTGACATATATCCACTGCAATTATACAAAATGGTAAGAACATAATAAACTATACAGACCAATCTCTCTAATCTTGGTGACAATAAAAGTATGACACCCACTATGTTCCAACCACTCTTTTTGTTCTTGCTTGGATTTGATCTTCTCCAAATATTCTAGCCATACCAAAATCTGAGATTTTCGGATTCATTGCAGCATCAAGGAGAACATTGCTGGCTTTTAGATCTCGGTGAATTATTTTCAGCCTTGAATCTTGATGAAGATATAAAACACCTCGAGCAATCCCAAAAATAATTTCAAAACGCTCATCCCAATCCAAGGATGGTCTTTGGTTTCTATCTGAATTGAAAGTTAAAGTTTCCATAAATTGAATATCATGGGAAACATTAAATTCATATTGAGCCTAAGCCTATACTTAAATTCATAAGTATTTATCAAAATATGCAATGGAAAAGGAATCTAAAAATTTCTTTTATTTGAATTTTGTACATGCTAGGAAGTCATTATTTCTGCTTAACCATGAAAGTATAGTATTCAGCAGGAAAGATAATGAAGTATTCTGGCTAGATAAATCATCTTGTGCTTGACAAGGAGTATCAGAAACCCATCTATAAACTGAACGTCTTTATTTTAAATTATGTGCACAAGAATATAAATAGGCTAATGGTCAATTTAGTGTTACTGATCTAATATGGATGGAGTCTGGAATTTTTTTTATTAGGGGGGTGAAACAAAATATTAAAAAGTTGTAATCAACATTAGGAATATTAATTAAATCCATATTTTAAATAAGAAAAAGAAATTTTATCTAATTAAATAAAACTCTTCATTCCTTCATAGTACTAAATTTATTTATAAATATATTAATATTGAACTTTTTAGCAACTTTCCTCTCAAATCAAAGGAATTTTTTTTTTAATGTGTTTGAATTCTATTAAAATTCTAATTAAGCTAAGTCTCACAATAAACACCCACAAGGAATCTAAGAAAGATTTTGAGTTAAATCGTAAATAAGAGGATTTAAATATTGTAAAACATACCCGTGATTATAAATTTACAATGAAAGACATTTGACTCTTGAAAACTTGTGTTCCTACAATAAAATTTCCTTCTCTTCCCAATTCTTCTTTCTTGCTTTTCTGTGTTTTTCTAATTTCCTTAACTCTAACTCCTCTAATCTTCTTTTACACTTGTTTCTTTTTCTTTCCTTATTCTCTTCTCTCATGCTTTCCCCTTAATCTCTCTACTTTTTATAATTTATAGACTTATAATTTTCACCAAAACTTATTTTTAATTTTAAAAATTACCTTACCTCATTTAAATAAGGAAAAAAATTAATATAAAAATAACAAGAAAAGGAAATATGGAAAAGTTAAAATAATTTTTTTAAAAAAATATATAAAATAAGTACATAGTAAGTGGAAAAGTCGTAAAGAGCAAATAACAGCGGGGCCAAATTAAGAGTTTGATAAAATATTTTATGAGATTCACATGATTGATAAATATATATATATATATATATATATATATATATATATATATATATATATATATATATATTTGGAGCCATGGCCTTGCTACTTGCTAGCCCCTCACTATGCCTATGTGATCCAAGTAGTGAATGGAAGACCTCAAGTTTGATGGTATCCTGCGAATTGTCAAAAGAGAAAATAGAAATAGATCTAGCATGTATCATATGACACACATTGCATTCTTACTTAATTTTGAACTGATATTTCCAGTTTACACCTATGTAAAAAGTTTCAGTTTGTTGCATAGAGTAGCTATAGGCCAGATTTAGCATCTGCTCTTAAGTTAGAGGTCTCTGAGATGGAGAAAGGTATATGGTGATTCCAATGGGTTCTCATCAGGTGATCTATGAAATGGACTGTGCAAAGCTTTGTAATGGAGTGGTGATGAAGTCTTGTTTTCCCTTTGGTAAGTTTTTGGGTTTTGAAGGATGA
Source organism: Sesbania bispinosa (assembly GCA_026901365.1). NCBI lineage: Eukaryota > Viridiplantae > Streptophyta > Magnoliopsida > Fabales > Fabaceae > Sesbania > Sesbania bispinosa. The sequence continues at coordinate 26,203 of QLOH01001176.1, read as the reverse complement.
TAGTTAGGCCAGCTTGGTTACCTCAAATCTCAATCTTATCCCACGTTTAATTAATCAAACTGCAGTTTGGGCAGCCAACAATGTATTAAAAATGATGTGCCTATTTAAGTGGCTTGCTAGTACCCCATCTAGGTTAGCTGCTGACTTGCATTTAATGTGCTGATTTCTTCACCCCATAAGTTCTTTTTAGTCACCCTGTGTTGAGTTTCAATTATCTTTCCCGTTCTGTTTTATGTTGTTATGATAATGTTTAGGCTATCTTACACTTTTGCTTGTTTCTGTGGCCAAAATAGGTGAGAAATCAGTAAAGCAAAACATGTGTCTTGCACATAAAAAATTGAGGTTTCTTTCCCTGAAAATGTCTCTCATTCCATTTATGACAATGATTTATGCTAATCTAAATGAAAAATACTATGATTTATGCTAATCTAAATGAAAATTTATATAGGCTTGAGAGACAATGAATGAATTAGACAAAGGCATACCGAATATAAAGAAGTCCAAGCTTTTTTTTGGTAGGTATTCATAAACTAGAATCCTTTCTTCTTTTTCAAAGCAACAACCGAGCAACCTCACGAGATTTCTGTGTTGAAGTTTGACTAGTAGTCTAACTTCATTTTTAAACTCTTCTATCCCTTGACCTGAATCTTTGGACAATCTTTTCACTGCTATCTCTTGTCCATTAACTAGGCATCCCTGAAATATTTATAATTCTTAAACCACATTTTTTTTTTCTATTTTTGCATCATTTTTCTACAATGCGGTTGAGAGAAAAATATAGAGATAAAAAGATGTGTTGTCACTTCTCACAATAGTTGCTCAATGTAGAGTTTCATACCTTATAGACAGAACCAAATCCACCTTGCCCAAGCTTATTCTCATGACCGAAATTTCTTGTGGCTTCCATTATACTTTTAAAGCTGAAAAAGGGAAGATTTGGATGTGTGTTGCTTTGAATATCATTATCTGCTCTGGGGGAATCTTGGTTTAATTGCTGCATCATTCTGTCTGAAATAACAAATGCCATAACATAAGATTTCAAAGCAACTAACTAAGACCACATTTTTTTTTCTTTGAACAACTAAGACCACATTTTTTAAAAATGGGGAAAAGTTGGTCACTGGAAGTAAAAATATACAATACCTGACATTGTAGAATAAATTCCTCTTAATTTTTTACCTGTCATTACTACAAATGACTTTTTCTATTTGAAATAAAGGAAAACAAGTTCTAACTTTTGTTTTTTTTTTTTTTTTTTTTTGGGGGGTGTTGAGTCTCAAAAATATCATAAGGTTGTTTATGATGTTTTAAGACAACTAGATTCCCAAAGTTTTAATGGTTGACAAATTTGACTTAAATTACTTATCATAGATACACACATGCTTTAATGTTTTATCTATGATTTCAGCAAGAGTCACTATGAGCCTACATAAAAAGACTAAGTGTTGAAGCTGTCTAAAGAAGCAGAACTCGTCTGAAGAGTTGAAGCTGTCTGAAGTAGTTCAACCCGTCTGAAGTATCAGTGCCGTCTGAAGTCTCACTTATGACGTGGCACCCTCTGCTGAAGCTTGTGAAGACTTTTCTGAACATCTGCTGCACGTACCTTTTCAAACACGTTTATAGCAAGGAACACAGAGACCTTTCTTGGTGATTTTGAATTTCATACACCACTGAGGAAATCTCTGCAATGCAGTCTCTACAGCAACATTTGTAGCAGCCTTATGGCAAGAGAAACCTTGTACCGTGTCAGAAACATCAGAGCTCTCAGAAGCATGTCTCACAACGGATTAAATAGCATTTAATGCTATCTCTAAACGGTGGTATTTCAACGGATTGAAGTTTGGGTATAAATACCCCTCCATGAAGACCATTAAGAATGCAGAAGAGAAAAAAAAAATTAAGTATACAAGAAAGCCCAGAGAAACATCACGCTGCAAGTTTTTACTCTGTAAAAACTCTCTGATAAAATTCGCTGTACACATTTGTATATCCTGAGCATACCTCAGATTTTATTGTACATTGTATTGGTTTGAGCTTCAAACTCGTATAGTTTAAAAGCTTAAACTCCTTTCTTTGTAAACCTTGTTTAGAGCCTGGAGAGGCTTGGTTGATAAAAGAATACTTGGTTGTAGAGCCTGAAGAGGCTTGGTTGATAAAAGAATACTTGGTTGTAGAGCCTGGAGAGGCTTGACTGCAAAAGAATACTTGGGTGTAGAGCCTGAAGAGGCTTGACTATAAAAGAATACTTGTAATCTTGAAAGATTAAAAGAAAATCCAAGTGCTAGTTGGCATTGGGACTGGACGTAGCTCACAGTGGTAGTGAGTGAACCAGGATAAATTCCTTGGCTAAGTTTTCTTACCCTTATCTCTTGTCAATTCTTTTTATACTAATCAAGGGGTTAGAGTAATTAATCTGATATTTTATAAAGGCACAAAAACATCTTTTAAAATCAGTATTTTTTTAGGCCGTCTGAAAACTTCAGACAGTCCTTTAAGAGTCTGTCTGAAATCGTGTTTTTAACACCTGTTTGCGAAAAACTTTCTAAAATATTCAGAAACACTATTCAACCCCCCTTCTAGTGTTTCCCTGTGTTCCTACAGGGGGGAGTTTATTCCTGATGTGCTATATACTTTTTCTTAACATTTGAATGTAAATCAGAGTACATATATGTTGATGTATCTTAAATTCAACAAATAGCCAGTGTTGCATATGTAATGATTCCTATATATTATTATTATTATTTTAATCAAAACTTAGATGCATTGTTAGCAGTAGCAAATGAAATTTAGATAGAGATTTTGTAAATAGCATTGATATACCACAGTACACAATCCATATAATAGTTGAACACCACAAAAGAGAATAGCTGAAAGCTAAGAAACTGATAGATACATGACTTTTCTTGCAATAGGCATAGTTGTTGCAGTTTATGTCTATAATAAGAGCTATGTAGAACCCTTTGTAAGAAAGACAGCAAATAATAATGAAATATAAAGAACACGGAGCATCATCCTTGGAAGTAAATCACATACCATTTCTTTTTATCTTCCACAGGTAATATACACAAGAGAGGAGAAGGATAATTGCAAGTACAGAAGCTGTAAGAATTGCAACCATCCTCCTTTTACCAAGTACTCCATTACGTTTTTTATAGTAATTGGCTGATAAAAAAACAAGTCCAAAGAGGTTGAAACAGAACCCAGGAAAATCTATATGGTGTCAAATTCAGAAAGAAAACAGTGGAAAGGAATACCTAGTTCAACTGCATCAACACGCACAATTAAATCTTGACCTTGATCACTTAGCTTTTGTGTGTCCATTAAATTGCTATGCCATGCCAAGCAGCCACTTCCACCATTCCTGGCATCAGCAACTGCATAAGCAGTACAAGAGCAGATTCTCAAGCATTCCTGCTCACATTCTTCCAAACTCAAACCCCCTTTCGCAATTGCCACAGATGTATCAGGAACCTTCAAGCCTTCAATTTTGACAAACCCTTCTCCATTCCCACAAACAGATGCACCTTTCTTCCTCACACACCCTCCTGACCCATCTCTGTTTTCATACCAATCATGTGGGAATCTGGGTTCAAAACCAGGTAGACAAGTACACCGAAAATCCTCAAAGTTCAAAGGGTCACAATTGCTGTTTGATCCACAGGTTCCATAGTTATCACATTCATTTTTTGGTTCTGACCAATACCGGTTCCATTGACTCTTTTGGCTATCCCATTCCAATGCTTGAAGGAAACCTGATTGCTGAATTACTATCCTGGAGATGGGGGACTTGTCAAACGGGGTAAATGAGAATGCTACATAGTTGTCACCTTCCACAAAAGAGGTATTTAAAGTATCCATATCTCGTTTCATATTGGGTACACCCATAAATAATTCCCCATTCCATGATCCACCTCGCCACCATGGAAGGTTATGGTTGTGCACAAACAACTGCGGTTTCCCAATGGTGCTGAATTTCAGCGTGAAGCTACCTGTTCCTGGGTCATCATCATTCTTCCAGGATTGGATGAACCAGCTTTGGTTAATTCTTCTGTCAAAACCCAGCCTTAGATATGGAAGCAAGGTATCTGTGGGATAATCAAAGCTTTGCCAGATGACAGTTTTGGTGTTGTTTAGAATCAGAACAAGGTTTGCTATATCTGAGAGTTGTGCTATAACATTGGTGCTGTTTGATTGAGTGGCTGAAACATTGGTAGGCCAAATGGGAATGGTGCTAAAATTGTGGTGGAGCACTAGATTTCCATCTGGGTTGATTGAGAGAACCCCAGTGGTGTCATTGATAGGGCTATCTCTGTTTGCAACCCAAACAACAGTTTGTTCTGCCAAATTATGGTACCAAATTCCAACATAGCGGGAGGTGGACTTGCCAGGACTGAAGAATCCAAGAGCAAACCTTTTAGCTTTAGAAACAAGAAGCTCGCCATCTCTGATGGCTTTGTCAGTAGATATGGTATCAGAACAAGAGCAAAATGAGTTGCTGAGAAGGAGTAGAATCAAAGAGTTAAGCAACCAATTGTTATGCAACTTATGTTTATGATTTTGGCTCATGACAAGGCAGAGAGGATATTTTAGCAGAGTGCATGGATTTCCTTTGAGTTTCATACACCACTTATACCAATTTTGCCGTGTTGATTTTCAATCAACCATTCAGCAAAGAGGTTCTAGTGACTGAAAGTTCTCTTGGTTCCCTCCTTCAATAGTTTGTTCCTTTGACCAATGACCCAAGCAGACATGGTTTTCCTAACCCATCAAGTCTTACTTCCTGCTTTGTGTTTCACGTTCCATAGTTTCAGATTCAACGACACGTTTTTGCTATGACATATATTATTCATTTCCAATATGGTGAAAAGGTGGATTATTTATGAAAATAAGTTTGGTGACAAACCAAGAATCTTAAAGGGGTATTCACCATAATAATATATTTAGCAAGAGTGTAAACCTTGCACTTGCACTTGCACTTGCACAGCCAGTTTGAACCATCACTGGGGCGCACACACTAGCTTGGAACCGCGCCCCCTTTCGCGTCTCTGTTTCGCCACCAAACCAATATCCTCTGCCACCCTTCAAACCACCATAGATATCCATCTTCACCGGACCACCATCGATGGAACCTTCGCCGCTGTCTCCAAAAATCCAGCTCTTTTCTCTGTCTATGAGTCACCCCTCCATGGAACCTCCACCCCAGCATGCCCCTTTTGGTGTTTTGTTTCTATTGCTTTGTTTCAGCTTTGATTAGGGTTTCATGATTCTTTTGGTTTGTTAATTTGATTGGGCTTTCATTTGAAAATGGCGACGGCTAGGGCACAATCGAAGGTAACGTTGGCATTGAGGCGGGGGTCTTGCAGTAGTAATGCGATGATTGCGCGGTGCTGGGTTGCGGTGGTCTGAACGGCGAACACCGGCAGCAGCTGCAGCTGTAGCAACATGGTGCTCCCCTATTGGATTGGAAGCTCTGTGTGCTCCCAGTGCAATTTCTCCTTCGGTTTTCATTTTTTTCAAGTTCATTTTTGTTTTTTTACATTTTTCTCCACATTTTATTTTTTATTTTTATCATTTTCCATCATATCAATTATTTTTTGCTAAAATATGTTTTCCGTTCCTTAAGATGTTGCGATTTTTTCATTTAATCCCCCAAAATATTTTTTTCCAAACTGGTCCCCAAAAATTATAACGCATTACCATTTGTTCTCTCCGTTAGTGCACCATTAAAATTCTCTATTAAATGTTGATGTGACAGTTTATGTGGACAAAATAATCTTAAACGACATTCCCATGTGATCATATGTTTCATACAAGCCCTATCCTTTAAAATTTAAGAAATCCCTAACTATCATAGAAATCCCCAATCATTCTACAAAAATCCTAACACTGTGTCTACATTACCCACGAGTGCTGCTCCCCTTGCTCTACCAAATATTGTTCTCTTTCCTCTAACGGTTGTTGGTCCACCAACACTCTTGGGAATCAAAACTTCATGTGTTAGAAGTATTGAATTAAGTTACAACTGTTAAATCAAATCCACATAGTTTTAAATTTTCACATTTACATTGTCTTGCACTTGGTCTGAGGAGTTGACACTCTTCCTTTACCCATCATGGTTCCTCTTCCTGATGCAGCTATACTAATGGGGGAAACGTGTTATCTTTTGAACCCTTCCACTTCAATAAATCTCGCGTGACGATTTCTTCACTTAAGCAAAAACATATATTTCTTCACACACTATCAATCACTCACATAAGAACAACATTTATGCAACTCCTTCTACCACAAGGTATTGTGCCCTAACATAAGTCACGCGAGAATATGACCAACCCTTACTAAAAATCCATGTAGGATGCTTCAGACGACTTATGGGAATGCCATTTAGGATTATTCTATCCACATAAGCATTTAACGGAGAATTTTATAGGTGCACTAACAGAGGGACCAAGTGGGAATGTGTTATAATTTTTGGGAACTAGTTTGAAAAAAAAAAATTTGGGAGACCAAATGTGAAAATTACGATATTTTAGGGGATCAAAAATATATTTTAGCCTTATTTTTTTCATTCACTTCCTTTTTTTTTTTCCTATCTTTATCTCTCTTCTCTACACTTCCACATTTTAGTGTGTGAAAATATCATTTTTTCTAATACGGATCCTCTCCAGTTTTAAAGAAAATTGGACGAAATCTCGACCGTCCAAATTTTCACTATCCGGATTAAACAAAAAATAAAAACTTGATAAAAAAAATTTTATAGTCATTGGATGACAACACTCTCCCGTACTAGAGAGGATCTTGGCCCATTCTAATACCTCTATCTCTCTTCTCTACACTCTCAAATTTTAATGTGTGAAAGTATCATTTTCCTTTCATTTCATAATCAAGGTTAGTAGGAGCAATTCTAATTTTATGGAATGGTACATAGGGAGCAAATATTTGATAATCCCATTAGTGCAAAAATACGAAACAAAGACACCAAACGACGACGGTTGATATGCACCCATCATTGTATATGACGCGGTGGCATTTTTGTGAATATGATCATATATACAACGACGAGTGCCTGATACCCGTCATAGAAAGAGTAAAACGACGACGGTTGGCTTCTTGACCGTCGTTAAAAGCTTCATCTCTCCTTAAAACGACGACCCGTGCAGGATGGACGTCGTTAAAATGAAAAAAAAATGATGACAGTTGTCTTCTTGACTGTCGTTAAAAGATTGGTGTCTCCTCAAAACAACGACATGTGCAAGATAAACGTTGTTAAAATGAAACAAATGACGACGGTTCCATTTCTATCCGTCGTTAAAAGCCTAAACGACGACGGTCCCCCTTTAACCGCCATCGTTTATGTTATAAACCACAAAACCCTTTTGCGCAAGAGAACAATTTCTTCTTCAGTCGTGCCCCTCTCCTTCATTCTCTCTCGTCCCCTTCACTTTCTCCCGTCCCTTCACACTCTCTCTCGTCCGATCTCTCTCTCTATCGTCCCTTCCTCTTCACTCCGGTGACCACTATCGTCCTCCCCACCATACGTTTTGGTTGCGCCACCATCCAAACGCCTCCCCACTTGCTTGGCCCTTCCTTTGTGTCGTGATCGTCCGTGCGTGTGCCCCTCCCTCCCCGCCAGCCATCGCTTCGCTGCTGTGACGTTCCCCCATTGTGCGTGCACCCTTCCCTCATCGTTGCTAGCTATTGCGCTACTGCCAGGTAATTGCAAGTGTTTGCATTAATTGTTGTTACCTATTTCTTTTTCTTTCAAGAAACTTCACTGAACTTGGTGATTGATTGGTGTATAAGACTGTTAACTAAAGTTGGTATAAAAAGGAATTGGAATTGGTTATGCTTCTGTTTTATACATAAGGATTAAGAAGGTGTTGAATTGTAGTGTGAAGAGGAATTGTAATTGGTTTATTGAGTTAGGTTGTTAAATTGCTTAATTTGGTTTAATTTGGTTTAGTTGTAGATATGTTTAGGAATTTAATTAATTATGTGGAATTGCTTAGGTATATATATAAGTCATAATTAATTTAGAAATAAGGAATTAATATGAAATTTCTTAGTTTGGTTTAGTAGTAGATTTAGGACTTAGAAATAAGTCATAATATATATATATATATATGTTTTTACCAAAAAAAAAGGGCTTAATATGAAACTGCTTAGGTAATAAGTCTTAATTAATTTAGAATTAATAAGAAATTAATTTGGAATTCCTTAGGTATATATAAGCCTTAAATTAAAAATTTAATTTATAAATAATTATAAATTTTGTATTTATTGTTATATTTTTTCCTCTATTAGTATAGGTGTTCAATAATTATATATGTTTATCCTTTTAGTTATATATTTCTCCTTTATTTATTTAAATTATATGTTTTGTATTTATTGTTGGTTTTTAATAATTGATTGATGTATTGAGTGAACATTAGTTTCCCGTTTGAGATTCAATATAGAGATTAAAGTACTGCCTCCAATTTGAAATGTCTCTGTGATATCTTTTTTATAATAACACAAAAGGGGGGAGTATTGACAGTCAATGTATTGAATCATGAATTGTCCGGTTGGACAGTTTGGGAAGATTAATCAGTTTTTTTTTATAGTTCATTAATACGTATATTTTAATCATCATTTCATACATTTCATGAAATTTCGGTTGATTGCATTTTGTGTTGTTCTTCGGGTGCATATTTGATTGTGGTTCACCACTTTCATTTCGTGCCACCTGAAGACCAATGTGAAATGCTGTCAAAATTTTGTGAAATATAAGAAATGATAATTAAAATTTACATAATAATGAACTATGGAAAAGTGAATCTTCCTGAATGGGATAGGGCCACACTTTTGAATAAAAAAGTTAGATATATATGCATAATGTTGACAAAATGAAGTGTCCGTCACAAACACACAAAAAGTAAATATGGATCGAAGTTGGATTAGTGCACGATGCATTATTGATGAGTATGAGAGAGCAGTGGAAGAATTTCTACAATATGCACGACGTAATGTTGCTAGTAGTGCTAATGGAGGAAGGTTTAGGTCTCCATGCGTAAATTGTTTGAATGGAATAAGACTGGATGAGAAAGAAATCAGGGAGCATCTTCTGTGTGATGGTTTTATGAAAAATTATACAATATGGACATGGTATGGTGAATTGCTTGATGTGCCATGTGACTACCCAATCGAAGAGTGTTCTCATTCAACCATGGAGGACCAACTGGAGGACATGATTCGTGATATCGGTGTAGACAGATTTGTAGAAGCCCATATGTATAAAGATATGTCTAGTGCTGCAAACACTCCGTTGTTTCCTGGGTCAACTAGGTTCACACGATTGTCAGCGATGTTAAGGTTGATGAATTTGAAGGCATTGAATGAGTGGTCTGATAAAAGCTTCACAAAATTGCTTCAGTTGCTAACTGACATGCTTCCTGAAGGAAATACACTACCCAATCGTAATTATGAAATGAAGAAGATACTATGTCTGATGGGTATGGACTATAAAAAGATACATGCATGCCCTAATGATAACTGCCAAATATTAGTAAATTTTCATATGAAGTTATGGCACTTATGGTTCTAATTGTAATCATTTGATATTGATTTTCTCCCAATTTAAGAAAAGTGAATCCAAGTAAGTGTTTTCCGAGTCCTGACTTAATTGAAGTCATTTAATCCCATTTTTGTGCGTGAATTGCAGGAAATCAAGAATTGAAGAAAGAGGGACACTTAGAAGAATCAAAGACCAAGCAAGAAAATAAAAGAAGGAATTGCCTCTGCCTAATTCTCTCTTGAGCGAGTTATCTCGCTTAAGCGAGAATTGTCCAGAGAGGGTGGATTTTGTTTGCTATTCTCGCTCAAGCGAGATGATTTCGCTTGAGCGAGATTACCTTTCTTCAAGAGGAAGTTTTCTTCTCGCTTGAGCTAGAATCCACTTATTGAGGAACAAAACAGAGTTCGTAAGGGGAGTAGGACAGTTCGGAACTTACACTTTCTTTTTCTAAAAACCCTAGGAACGGACGAGAAGAACAAAAGGCTGTTGAAGCGGATTTCTTCACTTTTTTTTTTTCCAAATCTTTGGTTGTCATAGATACCATGTGTAGCTAAACTCTTCTCTTGGGATTGAATGTAATCGATTCGAACTCGGATGTATTCTGGTGATATTTATATATAGTAATCTTGTTTCTATTTAATATTGGTATTATCGTTCTGTTCTTTATTCCTGATTCTATATGATCAATAGATTCTTGATTTCAATTTTTAGATCTGACTAGAAAGTATTTCTGAAAATCCGATCTGAATAAAAATACTCGATGTATTGTGATACTAGGAATAGATTTCAGTATATCGATTGCTTATAACACTTGAACGTAATGATGGATAATCTGTTGGATATTTGAGGAATCAATATTTAGGGGATTAATCTTATGAATTTTATACTCGAGGAATCGGTATAAATGATTATTGTGTGTTACATCAATATTGATAGTCTCAAATGCTATGTATTTATATTTATCCAGAATACAGACGAGTGGGATAGATGAAATTCAATCCCAGCTTTTATTATTGAAATTTCCCTTAACTTTTCTTATTGCTTTTATATTACTTTTATGCAAATTTAGTTTGGTTTTATAAAAATCAATCATGAATCAAATTATTACCTTTGTATATATATGCTTTTTGAGTTTAACTACAAACATTAATTGAAATCGTTCCTCATGGGTTCGACATCCTTACTTAAAAACTATTATACTATTGCGACATTGGTACGCTTGCCAAGAGTCCAACAAGTATTTTTGGCGCCGTTGCCGGGGAACGGTATTCTTTTAAAGTTTTTAGTTAGCTTATTAAGTGTTGTGAATATTTTCGTAAGTAGTTTTTTTTTTGTTCATAGTTAGTTTTCGTTTAATTGCTACTTGGTGCTAATCTTTGTTTGAGTGTTATATGCTTCTTCGAGGTAAAGCTACTGCAAATCAATTGGTGTTTGATCAGGAAATTGAAAGAACGGCTAGGAGAAATAACAGTAGAAGAAGAAGAAGAAGAAGCAGACAAGCATCCAATCAAGGAGAAGAACCAGACAGTTCCTCTACCCCACAACCAATACAAACTCAACCAGTTCCTGAACCAATCATGGCTGAAGAAAGACCTCCACCACCTCCGCCAAGGCGAACATTAGGCGATTATGTTATGCAACAAGGGCAGAGATACTTCTCGAGCATTGCAATTACAGCTACTACAAGAGCATTGGAGATGAAGCCAGCCTTTCTAAGCCTAATCAGTGCTCATCAGTTCACGGGAATGGACCATGAGGATCCATACACCCATCTTTCTACTTTTTGTGAATTAATAGGAACTATGAGTTTTGATGAAGGTGATATGGAAGCTGTGTACTTACGTTTATTTCCTTTTTCTTTGGCAGGGAAAGCAAGAAAGTGGCTGAAATCTCATCCTAATCAAAGTTTAACAAGCTGGAGTATTGTAGAGGAGAAATTCTTGAACTGATTCTTTCCCCCCTCTCGATACATCAAGGCAAAATCTGATATTTCTACCTTCAGGCAAGGGCCAGATGAGCCATTCTGTGAAGCTTGGGAGAGATTCAAGTCCTTGTTGAGGAGATGTCCTAATCATGGGTTTGAGGATATAGCCCAACTCAACATCTTCTATAATGGTCTGAGGCCTGATACAAAGATGATTTTAGATGCCGCAGCAGGAGGAACCATGTTAGTTGTAGATGTTGAGCAAGCTACAAGGATTATTGATTCACTAGCAACCAATGACCAACATGGTAGGCAAGTTGTTCAGAAAAAAGGAGTGCTTGACTTGAGCACTAATGATGCAATCTTTGCTCAAAACAAGATTCTTACTCAACAGATTGAGGCACTTACCAAGCAAATGGCTAAATTACCTCAACAACTCCATGCTGTGCAATCTAACTCTGGTTTTCATCAACAACAAATGATTTGTGACTTCTGTGGTGGTGATCACCCCAACGGTAATTGTTCTATTGGGAATGTGCAACAAGAGAAAGTCCAATATGTAAATAACCAAGCAAGGCAAGGAAATTTCCCCAATAACTCTTATTAGAATAATTATTCTCAAGGTTGGAGAAATAACCAAGGGCCTAATTTTGGTTGGAAGCAAGAAGTCGGACCTTCAAGACAACAACCTCCTTACCAACCCCAAGGTAACTATCCTTCCAACTCTGATAGAATTTCAAAATTTGAGGATACCTTGGAGAAGTTCATGCAAGTCTCTACTGCTAATCAGAAAAACACTGATGCTTCTATCAAGAATTTGGAGATACAGGTTGGTCAATTAGCAAAGCAATTAGCTGAGCAACAAGGAGGATAATTCACAGCCAATACTCAAACCAATCCCAAGGAACATTGTAAGTCCATTACAACTCGTAGTGGTGTTGTAATAGGGAAAGGTATTGGGGATAATTTAGCGGTTGAGGAAGAGGTTTTGCAAAAAGAAGAGAGTGAAAATGAGAGAGTAGAGGTTGAGGAAGAGAAAAATGAGAGTGAAAAGAGAGAGTGATTGTGAGGAAGAGGATGAAAAGAATAAAGAAAAAATTATATATAAGAGAGAAGAAAAAGAAAAGTACAAAAAAGAGAAAAGTAAAAAAAAGAGTTATGAGTAGTGTGCCACCTGTGAAAAATTTACCATACCCTCATGCTCCATCAAGAAAAGATAAGGAGAGGCAATTCATTCTCTTCATGGATATTTTCAAAAGACTTCAAATAAATATTCCATTTGTTGAAGCAATGGAGCAAATGCCTACTTATGCCAAGTTTATGAAAGATCTCTTAACAAAAAGAGGAGATTTCCAGAAGAAGAAACAGTGGAATTAGAGGCTGGATGTAGTGCCATTATTCATAGGCCTCTACCACATAAATCAAAAGATCCTGGTAGTTTTACTATACCAGTCACTATTGGTGCCTTACCAGTAGGAAAGGCTTTGCTCGATCTTGGTGCTAGTATCAACTTGATGCCTTTGTCCATGCTTAAAAGGATTGGTGACTTGGATATTAGACCCACAAGGATGACTCTTCAATTGGCCGACCGATCCATCAAATACCCCCATGGTATTGCGAAAGATGTCTCGGTAAAAGTTGATAAATTCTTCTTCCCGGTGGATTTTGTGGTCATGGACATTGAAGAAGACATTGATGTGCCTTTGATCCTTGGTCGTCCATTCATGAAAACAGCAAAGGTAATCATTGATGTGGATGATGTAAAATTGAAAGTGAGAGTGCAAGGTGAAGAGGTGAATTTTAATGTTTTTTAAGCACTCTAACACTCCATTGACAAGAAAGAATATTTCAGAATTGATGTGCTTGATGAACTTTACTCTTCTACTAAGGAGCACATTCATAATTCAAGCCCTTTGAATAAATCATTAATTAAAGCTTTCGACATGATGAATGAAGAGGACAAAAAAGAAATTGAAATTGTGTTTGAGAAGGTACAAGACAATCAAAAGGTGGAAGAATCAAGGGTAGAACTGAAATTGCTTCCCTCACATTTGAAGTATGTGTTCCTTGAAGACAACAACAACAAGCCAGTCATAATTAGTAATAAGTTGTCTCATGTTGAAGAAGAAAAATTAATAGAGATTTTGAAGAACAACAAGAGTGCCATAGGTTGGGCACTTTCTGATCTTAAAGGTATTAGTCCTTCCTATTGTATGCATAAAATTCTGATGGAAGATGACTATAAACCAGTAGCCCAACCTCAAAGAAGACTGAATCCAACAATGAAAGAAGTGGTCAAGAAGGAAGTGATGAAGCTACTAGATACAGGTATGATTTACCCTATTTCTGATAATGCTTGGGTAAGTCCTGTCCAAGTGGTGCCTAAGAAAGGTGGGATGACAGTGAATTTTAATGAAAAGAATGAGTTGATTCCAACAAGAACTGTCACTGGTTGGCGAATGTGCATTGATTACAGAAAGTTGAATAAAGCAACCAGAAAAGACCATTTCCCATTGCCTTTCATGGATCAAATGTTGGAAAGGCTAGCTGGTCAGGCCTTTTACTGCTTCTTGGATGGATACTCAGGGTACAATCAGATTTCAGTCGATCTTGCTGATCAAGAGAAGACAGCTTTCACTTGCCCCTTTGGTGTTTTTGCATACAAAAAAATTCCCTTTAGGTTATGCAATGCACCAGGCACTTTCCAAAGATCCATGCTGGCTATTTTTTCTGATTTGGTGGAAAATGCATTGAAGTCTTCATGGATGATTTTTCTGTTTTTGGAAGCTCATTTGACAATTGCTTAGAGAATCTCAACACCGTACTAAAGCGGTGTACTGAAACCAACTTGGTGCTCAATTGGGAAAAATGCCATTTTATGGTAGAAGAAGGAATTGTGCTAGGGCACAAGGTTTCATCAAGAGGGATTGAGGTAGACAAAGCTAAAGTGGAAATTATTGAGAAGCTACCACCTACAATCAACGTGAAGGGCATCAGAACTTTTCTTGGACATGCAGGCTTTTATAGGCGATTCATCAAGGAATTCTCCAAAATTGCCAAGCCTTTGAGAAATCTGCTGAATAAGGATACTTCTTTTAATTTTGATGCCAATTGTTTGAGTTCTTTTGAGTCTTTGAAACAAAAATTAATTTCTGCACCTGTTATCAGTGCCCCTGATTGGAATTTGCATTTTAAATTGATGTGTGATGCTAGTGATTATGCTGTGGGGGTAGTGTTACGACAAAGAAGGACTAAAGTTTTCCATGCCATACACTATGCCAGCAAAGTTTTGAATGAGGCTCAAGTTAATTATGCCACTACTGAAAAAGAGCTTTTGGCAATAGTGTATGCATTGGAGAAATTTAGATCCTATTTGATAGGTTCAAAAGTGATTGTCTATACTGATCATGCTGCTATCAAATACTTGCTTAATAAACTTGATTCCAAACCAAGATTGATTAGATGGGTTTTGTTATTGCAGGAGTTTGATTTGGAAATCAAAGACAAGAAGGGAAGTGAAAACCAAGTGGCTGATCACTTGTCCAGGCTGATCAATGAAGAGGTGACTGAACATGAATATGAAGTTCTGGAAGAGTTTCCGGATGAAAAACTGCTGTTGTTGGAGGAAATACCTTGGTTTGCACATGTTGCAAATTTTAAAGCTGTCGGGGTAGTTCCTGAGAATTTGAACTGGCACCAAAGAAAGAAGTTCTTCAAAGATGTCAATCACTATGTGTGGGATGACCCCTACTTGTTCAAGATTGGACTGGACAATTTGTTGAGAAGATGTGTTAGTAAGAATGAGTCCAAAGACATTCTTTGGCATTGTCACAGCTCCCCATATGGAGGTCACTACAATGGAGAGAGAATAGCTGCTAAGGTTCTCCAATCTGGCTTCTTTTGGCCATCAATCTTTAAAGATGCCCACCTCTATGTTCAGCAATGCAATAGTTGTCAGAGGTCTGGAGGCATCTCCAAAGACATGAAATGCCTCTGAATAGTATTCTTGAAGTAGAAGTATTTGACTGTTGGGGGATTGATTTTATTGGACCCCTACCACCTTCTTTTGGAAATGAGTACATTCTGGTAGCTATGGATTATGTATTCAAGTGGGTTGAAGTTGTTGCTACTGCTAAGGCTGATGCAAAAACTATGGTGAAGTTTTTGAAGAAGAATATTTTCTGTAGATTTGGCTCACCAAGAGTTTTGATCAGTGATGGTGGCTCACATTTTTGCAATTCACAGCTGAAAAGGGTTTTGGAACACTATGGGGTAAGACACAAGGTTGCATCACCATACCATCCTCAAACTAATGGCCAAGTTGAAGTCTCTAACAGAGAAATCAAGAGAATTCTTGAGAAGACAGTGAGCTCTTCTAGGAAGGATTGGTCAATTAAATTGGATGAAGCCTTGTGGGCATACAGGACTGCATTCAAGACAGCAACAACCTTGTCCCCATTTCAGATGGTTTATGGGAAGGCATGTCATCTACCAGTGGAGTTGGAGCATAAGGCATACTGGCCTTGAAATTTTTGAATTTTGATTCTCAAGCAGCAGGAGAGAAAAGAAAGTTACAGTTGCATGAATTGGAAGACTTGTAAAAAGGAAGAAATGAGTATTATCTGAATAATACTTGAATTGCTTGATTATTTAGGGTCTGTACAACACATATTTATAGGGACTACTAGTCTCCTAATTAAGGAAATAAAGCAATAAATCTATACAAATCAAATCACACAAATCTGTCCTAATCACGGACCAAATCCTCCTAATTACAGAACAAATCTCCCCCTAATTACAGACCAAATCTCCTAATATTTTACAACACTCCCCCTCAAGCTGGTGAATGGATATCTATCATTCCCAGCTTGCAAGTAAGGTCTTTAAACTGCTCGGTGGGAAGTCCCTTGGTGAACATATCTGCCAACTGTAGTCTTGAAGGAATGTACTCGGTGGCTATAAGGCCGCTGTCCAATTTTTCCTTAATGAAATGTCGGTCTATCTCTATGTGCTTGGTCCGATCATGTTGAACTGGATTGTGGGCAATGCTGATGGCGGATTTATTATCACAAACAAGTCTCATAGGAGCTTCATACCTTATTTTGAGGTCATCAAGTATTATCTTCACCCATAACAATTCACAGACTCCTTGTGCCATAGCTCTAAATTCCGCCTCTGCACTTGATCTTGCAACCACATTTTGTTTCTTGCTCCTCCAGGTCACCAAATTTCCACCCAAGAACATGTAATATCCTGTGGTGGACCTCCTATCTACAACTGATCCTGCATAGTCAGCATCGGTATACACCTTCATGGATAAGTTTTCCTCCCTTTTAAATAGTAATCCTTTCCCTGGAGATGCCTTCAAGTGCTGAAGAATTCTATTTACTTCCTGCAAATGTCTTTCTCTTGGATCATGCATGAACTGACTAACCACACTAACTGCATAGGCTATGTCAGGCCTGGTGTGGGATAAATAGATGAGCTTTCCCACAAGTCTCTGCTACTGTGTCTTATCCACCTTCGGGCTTTCCTCATCATTCCCAATTTTATGATTTTGCTCTATGGGTTCTCCAGTGGTCTTACAACCCAGCTTACCAGATTCTTTAAGAAGATCAAGAATGTATTTCCTTTGAGAAATAAAAATGCCCTGTCTGGAGTATGCAACTTCAATCCCAAGGAAGTACTTTAGTTTACCGAGATCCTTCATCTCAAATTGAGTAGCCAACTTCTCCCTCAAATTCTGTTTTTCCATCTCATCATCACCTGCAATAATCATATCATCCACATAGACTAAAAGTATAGTGAGTTTGCCATCTTGTGAATGTTTTATGAAGAGAGTATGATCACCTTGGCTTTGTTTGTACCCCAGAGATATCATGGCCTGAGTGAACCTTCCAAACCAGGCCCGAGGTGACTGTTTAAGGCCATATAAGGCCTTCTTTAATTTGTAAACCTTACTCCCTCCACCAGCAACATCATATCCAGGTGGGATCTCCATGTATACCTCTTCATCTAAGCTTCCATGCAGGAAAGCGTTTTTAACATCGAACTGATGCATCTCCAATCCAAAGTGTGCTGCCAAGGAGAGGATAATTCTGACTGTATTCATTTTTGCCACGGGAGCAAAAGTCTCGTCATAATCAATCCCATAGGTTTGGGTGTATCCTTTTGCAACCAGCCGCGCTTTATACCTGTCCAGTGTGCCATCAGAGTGATACTTAACAGTGTATATCCACCGACACCCTACTGCTTTTTTATCCTTTGGTCTCTCTACAATCTCCCAAGTCTCATTCCTTTCCAATGCACCCATTTCATCATTCATGGCTTGAATCCAGTTCTTGTCCTTTAAGGCTTCTTGTACTGATGTAGGGATTGTGATAGAATCAATAGCTGAAATAAAACTTTGGTGCTGCATAGAAAGGTTTTTAGTAGACACAAATTGGGATATAGGATATTTGGAACAAGATCTTTTCCCTTTTCTCAAGGCAATTGGTAAATCATCTGAGTTAGGATCACAAGAGATATTTAAGGTGTCAGCAAGATTATCAGTTCTTACCTCTGGTTCAGACAATTGAAGTTGTTGGTCGACCAGGTCGGGTTTTTCTCTTCGCTGATATTGTTTCCCAAAACGTCTAACTTCTTTATTCTGCATTGGTCCATGATCTCTATCATCCTCCATAAGAGTGGGATCTGGTAACAAAGGAATATATGACAACTCAAGGATCTCCCCTGACACTGAGTGCTATGGAAGAAAGATTCTGTTTCATGAAATGTGACATCCTTAGAGACATAGACACGACGACTTTGGGGGTGATAACATTTGTATCCCTTTTTGTTTGAGGCATAACCTATGAAGACACATTTGATAGCCCGAGGATCTAACTTTCCCCGATGAGTGCTATGTACATGAACAAAAACAGAGCAACCAAAGACACGACTTTGGAGACTGGTCATAATGGGGACAGAAGGATAGAATGAGGTCATGACTTGAACAGGGCTAAACCATCAAGAACACGAGAGGGCAATCTATTGATTAAATATGTGGTAGTGAGAACAGCTTCCCCCCAGTAAGACTTAAGGACAAACATTTGGAAGAGTAGTGCTCTAGTAACCTCAAGGAGATGGCGGTTTTTCCTTTCTGCAACCCCATTTTGTTGAGGGGTGTCCACACAGGTTAACTCATGAACAACACCTTTTTCTTTAAGGAAATTGGAAAGATTTTGATTTACATACTCTCTCCCATTATCAAAACGCAATCTCTTAATAGGACTCCCAAACTGTGTTTGTACCATTTGGAAAAATTAAAAAAGAGTTGGAAAACTTCAGACTTATCTTTCATGAGAAACGTCCAGGTAACCCGTGTACAGTCATCAATAAAAGAAACAAACCACTTGGCACCAGAAATATTAGAAGTAGATGCAGGCCCCCAGACATCCGAATGAACAAGATCAAAAGGTTTTGAACTTTTATGATTACTGGGAAGATAAGTTGTTCGATGATGTTTAGCAAACTGACAGACATCATAATGAAAGGACTCAACTGACACTTTTGTAAACAAAAAAGGAAATAGTGACTTAAGGATACTAAAAGGAGGATGACCAAGACGCCTGTGCTGAAGCCATATCTGGGAGGAAGACCAAGATTCTAAATTTATCTGATGACTGGATGTGAGTGCCTTTTGTTTGGTGCACTTTTTACTGTCTTCATGCTGCAAGTAATATAACCCGCCCTGCTCTTTAGCAATTCCAATCGTCCTCCCCGTGGCAAGATCCTGGAAAACACAATGGGAAGGGAAAAAGATGACTGCACAATTTAAGTCTTGGGTGAGCTTATGAATAGACAAGAGGTTGTTAGATAGTTGTGGAACATGAAGCACATTTTTTAAAGGAAGGGAAGATTGAAGTTGAATGTTGCCACAACTAGTAACAGGGATATGAGAACCATTAGCAACAGTGATATATTGGTTACCAGATGAAATGGTATAGGATGAAAAATAAGAAGAATGAGGTGTCATATGATCAGTAGCACCAAAGTCTATAATCCATATATTCTCAGTATTAGAAGCATTAAAGGATAAGAAGCTAGAACACTTACCAGTCATGGCTAGGGAACAAGAATTAGATTTCTTACTAAGTGAGTCCACCCGTAGATCGTTGGTACTCAAACTAGAGGTAATCTTGTCTTTAGTCATATTGGGAGATAAAAAATGACAAATAGGGTCGAGAACAGTACCCTTCGTAATCTGCAGCTCCAAGCAGTACGTAGATAATGAACCGAAACAGTACCTTGTAGGAACACAGGGAAACACTAAAAGGGGGGTTGAATAGTGTTTCTGAATATTTTTGAAAGCTTTTCGCAAACAGGTGTTAAAAACACGATTTCAGACAGACTTTTAAATGACTGTCTGAAGTTTTCAGACGGTATAAAAATACTGATTTAAAACAATATTTTATGCCTTTATAACAAATCAGATTAATTACTCTAACCCCTTGATTAGTATAACAGGAATTGACAAGAGATAAGGGTAAGAAAACTTAGTCAAGTAGTTTATCCTGGTTCACTCACTACCACTGTGAGCTACGTCCAGTCCCAATGGCAAACAACCACTGGATTTCCACTATATGAATATTCAGATTACAAACTTGAATATGAGTACAGTCTCTCCAGACACAACGAGTACAATCTCTCCAGACACAACGGTACAGTCTCTCCAGACACAACGAGTACAGTCTCTCCAGACACAACGAGTACAGTCTCTCCAGACACCACGAGTACAGTCTCTCCAGACACCACGAGTACAGTCTCTCCAGACACAACAAATATTCTTTTTTGTCAAGCCTCTTCAGGCTCTACCACAAGTATTCTTTTCTGTCAAGCCTCTTCAGGCTCTACCTCAAGTATTCTTTTCTGTCAAGCCTCTTCAGGCTCTACCTCAAGTATTCTTTTCTGTCAAGCCTCTTCAGGCTCTACCTCAAGTATTCTTTCCTGTCAAGCCTCTTCAGGCTCTACCACAAGTATTCTTTTCTGTCAAGCCTCTTCAGGCTCTACCAAGGTTTACAAAGAAAGGGTTTTAAGCTTTTAAACTATTAAGTTTGAAGCTCAAACCAATACAATGTACAATAAAAACTGAGGTATGCTCAGGATATACAAATGTGTACAAAGAATTCTATCAGAGAGTTTTTACGGAGTAAAAACTTGCAGCGTGATGTTTCTCTTGGCTTTCTTGTATATTGATTTTTCTCTTTTTAACTTCGTCGCTCTTGATGGTCTTCATAGAGAGGTATTTATACCCAAACTTTAATCCGTTGAAATACCACCGTTTAGAGATAGCATTAAATGTTATTTAATCTGTTGTGAGACATGCTTCTGAGAGCTCTGATATTTCTGACACGATACAAGGTTTCTCTTGCATTAAGGCTGCTACAAATGTTGTTGCAGAGGCTGCGTTGCAGAGATTTCCTCAGTGGTGTATGAAATTCAAAATCACCAGGAAAGGTCTCTGTGTTCCTTGCCGTAAACGTGTTTAAAAAGGTACGTGCAGCAGAGGTTCAGAAAAGTCTTCACAAGCTTCAGCAGAGAGTGCCACGTCATAAGTGAGACTTCAGACAACACTGATACTTCAGACGGGTTGAGCTACTTCAGACAGCTTCAACTCTTCAGACGAGTAGTCTTTATATGTAGGCTCATAGTGACTCTTGCTGAGATCATAGATAAATCATTAAAACATATATGTATCTATGATAAATATTTTAACTCAAATTTGTTAAGCATTAAAACTTGGGAATTGAGTTGTCTTAAACATCATATTTTCTCTTATGATATTTTTGAGACTCAACATTCTCCCCCTTTTTAATGATGACAAATTTGTTTAGAATACATAAATCTGAAAGGAGTTTTAAAGATAAAAGAATAGATAGCTCCCCCTCAGATGGTGATCTCTTAAACTGATTTGATCAAAAATCAATTTCTTATTTACTCCCCCTGAGTCCTGTAATCACTTCAGATTCAGATTTTGTTAGATTTTAATACTCCCCCTTTTATCATCAAGCAAAAGGGAATATCAGAGCAAAACAGTAACAGAGCAATAAGTTCACACAAAACATATATCATAATGTTAACAATGAACAAAAAGATGAGATAAGGCACTGATTGTATATATGGGAATGTTCAGATAAAGAAACACACAATCAGACACTTGTCATAAGCTTGAAAATAAACAAAAGACAATGGCTAAAATGAACAGTTTAATCTTTCTTCTTCAGCAGGGCTTCAGTGAGAAAGGAAATCAAGTCGTCCTTGGCCTTGTTTATTGCAGCTTCCACTGAGGTTTTCAAGTCTTGCTGACCAGATCTGATAAGCTGTTGTTCTTGAAGAATCTGTTCTTGTTGAGCAAGCAGATGCTTAGTCTTCTGCTCTTGATCAGCACACTTCTTTGCAAGTTTCTGCACTTTGGACTTCAACTTCAGATTTTCCTTAGCCAAGTCTTGTTCAGATTCATAGAAGATGAGCTGGATGTAGGGGCAAACAAATCTAAGCATTCCAAATCTTGGCTGCAGTTTGTAGTCAGATGGGCTGAACACAGGGCAAAAGAAGGTGCCAATAGGATTTAGCAGAACCCAATCTTCATGGAAAGAGTCAGCAGGTGGAGGAAAGTGATCTCTCATATAGTGATATTTGACAGTGGTTGACTTTCCAAGTCCAACACCAGAATCAGCATCAGGACCAGTTGATCCAGAAGAAGATCCAGCATCTTCTCTGATCTTCCAGTAAGAGGACCACATCCAATCTTGAAGTAGATGATCCAAGCCCCCTCCTAGATTTGTGATGAATTCTGGTAAAGAGTCCCACTCTGATGGACTCATCACTTCAGACACGGGTGAGTTTTTCTTTGAATAGCTTTTAGCTTCTTTGAATTTCTCTTCCAGTAAGGGATACCTAGGAACTATTCTATCAGGTTTCACCAAGATTTTGGTGGTTGGCCTGATTGAACAGGTTCTAGGGGGCCTGTAGCCTCTCATCCCAACTCCCTTGTGCAGATCCCTCTGAAACAGCTCAGACTCAGTGTTCAGCTGCCTCACAAAGCTCCATTCATCATTAGACAGCCTCAGGGAATCTTTTGAGAATGGATTGATGGGAGCCCAAATATGTGCAAGAGGGACACCCTTCCTGATCTTGTCTAATCCACCTGAAGAAGCACTGTATTGATTCCTTACTTCAACAGCAGTTTTCCTGATTAAGCCAGGATGCAAGGATACAGCAGGTGCTGATCTGAAATACTGTAGCTCTTCAGACAGGGTGCTAAACTTGGGCAGTGAGCAGGGATCAGCAAGCACTTGCTCTTCTTCAACAGAGAGCTCTTCTTCCAGAGAAGGTGTAGGAGGTGGAGGTGATGAAGGTAAGAGTGGTATTAGAGCAAGGTCATGGGTTTGTGGGGAAGGTAATGTAGGCTCAGAGAGTTGATTCTCTGAAGGTTGAGGTGAGGTAGGTTCAGAGGGTTGGTTTTCTGTTTGTGGAGGTGGTGATGGTTGTGATAGAGGTGAAGATGGTTGGTTTATAGGTGATAGGGGTTTTGGTGAAGGTTGTGGTGAAGGTTGTGATGAAGGTGTTTGTTTTTTCTGGTGAGGAGGGTGGTGAAGGAGTTACATTATCAAATCTCACCTTAATTCTCTTGTAGGGAGGCTTGGTTTCCTCAGATTCTTTTGCCTTTGCTTCTTCCTTCTCCCTTTGTGCTTGTTTTTCTTCCCTTTTCCTTTTAAAGTATTGTTGAGCTTTAACAAAATTTTGATACTTCTCAGCTTCATCTTCTGCTGTCAGCTGAGAAGCAATACTTCTAGTCACCCTAGGTTCAGGTGCAGTCTGAAGTATCTTGCCTTTGGTTCTCCTTCTCTGAGGTGCACTTGACCTCTTCCTTTTCTTTGTTCCCTCAGCTATGGTTGCTTGCCTATCATCTTCAGCATAGGCCAATTGTGAAGCAATAGCAATAGCTCTATCAGTCTTTTCTTGTTCTGCTTTCTTCTCCAGCTCCTCCTGCTCCAAGGCAGTAGCCAATGCTGCCACATGAATGAGTTAAGGATCAGATGGGCATGCATCCAATGGCTCAGCTACAACTACATCAGTTTCATCTGCCTCTTGAGCCTGTCCTTCCATTTCAGAAGTAGGTTGTGGAGTCTGTACAGGTTTAGACACCTGACTCTGCACAGATGCAGATGCTACCTTAGCAGCACTCCTTACAGGTAGCTTCTTCAATTTTGCTTGAGGAGAGGGTTTTGATGGCTTGAACCCATGCCTCCTTATCTCTCCTCTGAGTTCATTCTCAAGAACCTCCATTGTTGTCTGCCTTCTTGCAGCTTTCTCAAGAAGAAGGCTCTCCTTCATGGACGGAGAGGGAGGTCTTGGAGTCAGCTTCACTCCCATGCTCTTGAGGTTTGATTCACCAAACACAGGTTGTGAAAGGCGATCAAAAAGCCTTTCAATGGGAACTTTGAAGTGCAGCAAGATTTTGGTGATGATGGTATTGTGAGGGAAGCTCCCATCAGAGTCTCTGAGACGCTTCTGCATGTGGTACATTATGATGTTGGGGAGGTTCACCTTCTTCTTCTGCAGTAGGTGAATCAAACAAAATCTTTCCAACTCAGAAACATGGTTTCTGCTTCCATTTTTAGGGATTATAGAGCACCCTAAGATGGCATGCAAACCCTAGCCTTGTCTGACATATGCTTTGCATCCAAGCTTACTGGTTCAGAGGTTCCATACAGAAACTCTGTGAACTGCTTCTGTCCTCCATTTCTTGCTTCCCAGCCAGGAGTGAATACAGCTCCTTCAGTTCTGACCTCACAGATGTGAGCGATGATATCTTCATCAACGAAGACAGGAACACCACGTACTGTGCCTTGATGCTAGTGTAGATACCCTGAGGATTAGGTATTCCTCTGGCAGTAGCCCAGAAATCTAGCACACTTTGCTCATGCCACTGTGTCAAGTTGTGATTGAAATACGGAGTCCATCCAGCTGCATCGAACTCAGCAAACAAGTCCATTCCCAGAGATTGAAGATCCTCCAGAACTACACCCTTAGTCTTCACGATGTTGCTTCCAGTAGATTTCTTAGGGGCCATTGGAGAGTTTTCTGAAGAACTTGAGAGAGAAAAAAAGGATTGCTTGTAGAAGAAGGATCTCAAGAGATGACTACTGAATAGTGAACGGTGTGAAGTTCTGTGACCCACTAGCTTCCGTATTTATAGACCCATAAAGTAATGATGGCATGTACTGGGTGCGCAGTCATAGGAGAACGTGCGAAGTGGAAGAGACAAAATAAATGGAATTAAACCGTCTCATAAAGCCACGTCATTTGTTTACTTCAGACAAGTGACAGATTTCAGAAACCCATATGAATTCAGAAAACCCAAAATTTCAGACAAGTTACTTGTTTCAGACAGGCTGAAATTTCAGATACATCATTTTTGACAGATCAGATCACACACATTCAAAATGCATGTATGTTCAGATTATTTCTAATGAACTTAAATCTATCTTCAGTTAGAGGTTTTGTGAATATATCAGCCCATTGATGCTCTGTATCAATAAACTGAATATCAAGAATACCTTTCTGAACATAGTCTCTAATGAAATGATGTTTTATTCTATATGTTTAGCCCTAGAATGTGAATGGGATTTTTAGACAAATTAATAGCATTTGTATTATCACACAAAACAGGTATAGCAGATATAGTAATGTTAAAATCTTCTAACTGATACTTCACCCATAACAGTTGTGAGCAACAACTGGCTGCTGAGATATATTCTGCTTCAGTTGTTGATAAGGCAATTGTGCTTTGCCTTTTGCTTGACCAGCTAATCATATTTTCTCCAAAGAAATGACATCCACCACTAGTGCTTTTTCTTTCAATTCTGTCTCCAGCAAAATCAGCATCACAGTAACCTATTATCCTGCAGTCCTTACTTTTCTTATAGCACAGACCAAGATTAGTAGTACCTTTAAGATATCTGAAAATTCTTTTTACAGCTTTGTAGTGAGTACTCCTTGGATCAGATTGAAATCTAGCACACAGACATACACTGAACATTATGTCAGGTCTGCTTGCTGTTAGATATAGTAATGATCCAATCATTCCTCTATACAGAGTTTGATTCACTGGTTCTTCCTTCTCATCTTTATTTAAGATGCAGAGGGATGCATTGGAGTTGACATGGGTTTGCAATCATGAAAGTTAAACTTATTAAGCATTTCCTTTGTATATTTTTCTTGATGGATCCATATACAGTCAAAATCTTGCTTAATTTGAAGTCCTAAGAAAAATTTTAGTTCACCCATTAACTCATTTCAAATTCTGATTGCATTAACTCTGAAAACTCCTTGCATAATGAAGAGTTAGTTGAACCAAAGATAATGTCATCAACATATATCTGAACAAGTATAAGATCTTTGTTAGACTGTTTCTAAAAAGAGTTGTATTCACTTTCCTCTTTCAAACCATTTAAGATTAGAAAACAATGCTCAATCTGTCATACCAAGCTCTTGGGGCTTGTTTCAGACTGTAGAGAGCCCTTTTTTGAGTTTGAAAACATGTTCAGGAAAAACAATATCTTCAAACCAGGGGGTGTCTAACAAAGACGTCTTCTTCAATGAGACCATTGAGAAAGGCACTTTTAACATCCATTTGATATAGCTTGATGCCATTATTTACAGCATAAGATAAAAGAATTCTA